>JAZKJV010007458.1:600000-836127 GCA_037367405.1 Ottelia alismoides
CATACGATTCTCGATGTCCTCATGTCTGCCCACACCCTCGAAGAGTAGGTCTGCATTGTCTGGGCAGAAGCATCTATGTCCATGAATCTTAGGTCAATAACATCGAAGTATCACCATAACTATGTAGGGTTCCTGAGAAATTCGAACACCATTAAATTAAGAAAAGAGTTACGCAAGAATTATGCATTGTACAGTTTGTAAAAAAGGATAAATAATTATCCAAAAAAAATCCCTCAAATTGCATCTTATGTATTCATGTTGCATTTATGGTTTTATTGGTTATGCCTCACCATCATCGTGGTTGCTCAGCTACGATCGGCATCGCATTGCAAAAGGGTTATTTGAAAAATGTGGAACCATTATCACGGGCAAATTAGCAACAATTTATGATTGTAATCCATCGGTGTCGTCGGACATAAAGTTTTTTCTCAATACAATATGGATACATCATCGATGTATTATCTTAAGCAGTGTGACACAGAATATTAGTAAGAAAAGATGGAGTGATGAAATGGAAACAAGATAGCTAAGCGCTCTCCTACATAGCTGTTGCCAAATTGTTACGCAACATCTCTTTGGTTCAGATGTTTTCCTCTGAGACCCTGACATCGTTTCTGGTGGAGTTGTTGAAGTCCTCATCATTTGTCGTTGGCTCTGTAGGGACTCGACCTTTTGGCGAGTCGTTGGTAAATGTACTGGATATTTGATCCTTGTCGCGAACATCACGGATGAAGTTGTTGATGATACAACACACCATAACTACCATCATTTGTTTATTGAAATTGTAGAATGATTGCTCATTAATTGCCTTGACGCAAACCTTCATTATCCTGAATGTCCGTTTGATGTACGCCCAAAGCTGTGAAGTACTCTGATTGTACATCTCCCTGGGCATACGATAGTCGTAGTCCCTCCGAGCCCTAAACTGTGGTATGTGCACAATGATTCCACGGTATGGCTTGAGTAAGGTATTCGTGTTCACGTATCTGTAGTGCAGAAGAAATTTCTGTCCATTCGGTACACAAAAACTGCCCTCATCCAAGGCCCACCTCAACACCTTCATGTCAATGGATGACCCCTCCCATCCGACGACGATGTATATAAATCTGTAACAGAAGTTGACACATGCCATGACATTCTGTGCCAATGATTGATGACTGCTCTTGAACTTTGGAGCAATATTTGCAAGGACATTTGTGAGGATAAGTGTCCTGTCAATCACTCAAATCACATCCTGAAATTAGATATCAGTTTCCAATTTCTGTTATTGAGATGACAAGGTTTGATGTGGGCATGAGATGTCTACTATGACGGATTACCTTCAAATATGGATAGAAGTTGCTATCATGTAGAATAACATCCATGGCCAGGCAAACTTCTGGGCAAGTGGATAAAGTGATCTTTAAGGGAGACAATGCGTGTGAGGGTATCATTGAGATGATTTGAGATGGTATCACCAAAGTGTTGGAAATGTTCAGAAAGCTCTCAGTTCTTCACGTTATGGTCAAGGTAATACAATAATATGTAGAGGGACTCCTCGGCCTTTAGGTGCCTCAAATCCTTCAAGTTGTACTTTCTTTTAAGATGGTGCATATACGTAAGATGGTGTTGGGATAATCTGGAAAACCTCAAACGATCGACCAATGTGATCGTTCAACATCTCCTAGATCCATATATGACTTCTACGCACGGGCGTGTGCTTGGCACCCGGGGAATGTAACTGCCATGCGTGTTTTCTCCATCATCCTCATTCTATAGGATCATACGTAGATATGTCATGTTCAACATATTCAAGTTATACCTCATCGCTTTGATAGAAGCCATGCCCTCTATTGTTGGGGTAGAGATCCTAAAATTGAAAAAATGAATACGTATGGGATCACCAGGAGTCAAAATCACTGTGTTGAGAGCAGATTGTAATAAAAAAGAGGTCCAAATTAGAGGTTTAAGTACGACAAAATGTTCGTCAAGATATAAAATTATTACAACCCAAATAAAGTAAATCGATTTTTATCCGACTGAACCTATAAACTTTTTAAATTACCTCTACGACCTTTTGTACAACGTAATTACCCCATTGACCCTATAAATTACCCTTAGAACCCTCACGGGCTTCAAACAGATAACCCGGAGTGTTCACGGGGTAAGAGTTGGCAAGTTTCCGGGGTCGAGGGGGGAATTAGGTTGTTTCAAAGGTCGTGGTGGCAATTGGCAAAGTTTATAGGGTCTGCTAGGTAAAAATCCCTAAAGTAAAACAAAAACATCCTACTACTAAACATACAATAATAAAAATACATCAAATCCTATTGGTATCATCGTAATGCTCAGCACAACAATGGCGATTCTTCCCTGACCCTTGTTGAGCTGAATGCTTACCAGCGAAGCTAACTTAGCAGGCATCGACTTAGCACGGTTGAAGATTATTTGTTCGTACCGGTCACGGAGGCCGTGTGCGGGCCAGATTGTGCTTCTAGCGGTAGGCCCAGAAGCAGTGAATCCAACTCATCTAGAATCTCCTCTACCCCCTGATGGAGATCCTTGGGGGCCCACACTTCTATTTTCTCTCTTTGTAGATCCAGCATATGTATCGTTAGACGAACGACATCCTCACCTACAACTTGTGTAGCTAGGGGGAACTATCACTTCGAGAATGCTTCGTACATGAGGTTTGTACCCTTGAATCCCTATGTCATCTCCTCCTAGGGGATAGCGTAGTTGGTCCCCCTGGTTAAACTGGAACGGACACCTCGGACGCATCAATTTCCCCTTCTAGCTCATCCTCGAATGTTTGTTGTGTCCTGGTATCCCTTCAAAAAAGGATGCAAACGACCCCGTTGGTGCAGTCTGGGAAGAGAAGGTGAATGCACCCTTTGCTATGTAGTCTCTTATCATTGCATCCACCAGGTCGTAGTGGGGGGGGGGGGGACTTCCTTTGATAGGGCTTGTAGGACTTGTCTATCTGAAGGCAACAATACATGATGAAATTCTATAAAATGATATATGAATCTATGTTGCGATCTAACATACTTACATACCATAAGCCAGGCCTCCTCTTCAGGTGCGACTATTGTATAGGAGATTGGGTCCCAGCCCAACTGCTTTTTGTCATCAGGTATACGAACGCTGTGTAGTCCTTTATTGTCTTTCATCGATTGTTGAGCTTTGCCTTGTCCCAATTTTCTTGGTCTGCATGTTGACATGTGCAATGATGCTATGTCAGCCCGACGATGTGAACGAGCCTCCATCCCACTCCCCAATGTCAAAATGGTGCTTGAACAACTGAATAAGACACTCGTTCATCGCGGGTATCCATTTCACTTGCTGGACAAGGGACTTGTCGTCTCCAATGTGCACCCTCGACGAGCTTGCACCGCTCGTAACCATCCTACATGGTTGGGATTAACAAGGCTTAGGCACATTCCAATAAGGAGGCATCAACTTATGATCCCAAATGTAGTCCAGGTCAATGATCCTTCCGTGAACCAGAAACCAAATGAGTTGATAAAGTGTCCAAAATTAATGAATCAAATGAGACGCAAATTAGTTTATCCTCACAACTATACTAACAATTATAACTCGAGGAGATACTACAACAAATGAGAGATAATACATGTTTCCAGTCCATCTCAAGACATGGGCAATCAAAGGAGGTGGGCGTGAGAGCATTATGTGTAAATTGTGCCATTTAAATGGCCTCTCCAATCGTAAAAGGAAAATCAAAAATGAATACCCAGTAAAGAGTGTCATAGAAATCCTCCCTTCAGAGGAGTTCTAAGGGGGTGTTTCCAATGATACACACATCGAAGCAGGATTGCAACATTGTATCTCTCACATCAAGCTATGGCATCATAGAGCAGCACCCAAGATGGACATCCACACCCAACGAAAAATGCATCACCGAGCAGTAGGGAGCGACTCTCAGATCAAAGAACAACATCATCAACATAAAAAATGAATAGCATCACTGCTATTTTCAATTTAACAAACATCAAAGCAATAAGTTTTACAAGATGAAGCTGAAACCTCGTAGAGCAGCACCCGAGAGCCCAACAAAAATACATCATAGAGTAGCAGCAAAGCTGCTCTCTGCTAAAAAAAAGAACATCATCAATAGTGAAAGAAGGCCAAAAACACCAAATAGGGTCATAGAAATCCTCCCTTCAGGGGAGATCTCAAGGGTTGTTTCCAATGAAACACACAACGAAGCAACAATGCTGAAATGCATCTCTTAGATCAAGTTATGGCATCATAGAGAAGCAACCAAGATGGACAGTCAAGCCCAACAAAAGATGCATCACTGAGCATCAAAGATCGGATCTCAGCTAAAAAAAGAACTTCACTAGCATAAAAAACGAACAACATTGTTGTTGTTTTCAATTTAACAAACATCAAAGCAACAAGCTTTATAAGACCAAGCTCAAACATCATAGAGCACTGATGACCAAGGCCAGGCAAGTCGGGTAAAGTAAGATCAAAGGTCGTTGCAACCCGAACACTAGGCGTAGTCAACAAGAAAAATTAAGACCAAACAAATAAAACAAACAAACATGAAAATCAATGTTAGCGGGCTCCGCTATTATCTAACCTAGTATAGCGACCTGGGTCGAACTCAAGGAGCACAGAAATGTACGAAGTAGTCAGAAATCAGATGAATAAAAACATATTTTGTGGTTTTTAATTTGTAAATTTTTTTATATTTTCAAAATAAGAAAACAAATAAAAAGAACAAGGTACAAACAAACTTTAATAATTTTTATTAAGACTAAAAATATCCAAAAATTAGAAATAAAAATGTTTTTATATTTTTCAAATATTCAGGTGTTTTTGATGATTTTTTGGGTTTTTCCAATTTTCATATGATTTTATAAAAATCTAATAAAAGCAAAATGATGAAACAGTGCACCACTAAGACAATATTGCAAGTTAAAAATATCTAAAATGCCCTGATGCCCCGGAGTGTAATTTTATGAAAAAAGTAAATAAAAAGATCTAGCTACAACAACTGAAATTATATATATTTTTTATTTTTTAGAATTTTTAATGATTTTTATAAGATTTATAGAGTTTTTAACTTTTTAGGGTCTTTATAAAGGATTTTCAAACAAAAATGCTATTGAATACAAAGCATATAAACACACACACACACACACACAAATTTTTATAGATTTTTAGACAATTTTTCGAATTTTTATGTATTTTACAAAATAGACAGAATAGTTTTTGGTTGTTTTTTATTTTTAGAAAAATA
Organism: Ottelia alismoides; assembly: GCA_037367405.1. Lineage (NCBI taxonomy): Eukaryota > Viridiplantae > Streptophyta > Magnoliopsida > Alismatales > Hydrocharitaceae > Ottelia > Ottelia alismoides. The sequence goes on from JAZKJV010007458.1 coordinate 605,249, forward strand.
TCAAATAAAACTAAATTAACCCGCAAAAATTACCATATATTTTTCGTGTTAGCAGGAGCTAAATGTACTTTTTATGGAATTTTGGAGTTGATTTAGTAATTATTTGATTAAAAATAACACACACAACACATAGGGACCTACTTACAATTATTCTAAAGTTTTGGGTCAAAGAATAACATCTATAAAACCTAGGGTCCCAATATGCAAATTAGCTAAGCAAACATGTGCAATCCACGTGACACGGGCTCAGAGGGCACAAATGCAATTCTCAAAACATAAGATTCAAATAGTAACAACCAGAGAGTTTAGGACTAGCCATGCAAATACCCCAACATGTCATGTGAGACTGCACGTAGCTTAGATTCGGAGGGACTAAAATACAAATATGAAAAACTAGAGGTCCAAATTGCAAAATTCCCAAAATAAAAATAACTACGACAAATATTTACAGGACTAGATACTAAATACAAAACAAGAATGGGCCTAAGTGCACTTTACCCTTTATTAACCTCGATCCAAGAGTCGAGAGCATCCGCTTAAGATGAATGGCTGAGATCTGCTGATACCCCTTCAACGATGGACGGCTTTGGATGGATCCTCAGCTGGATCTGATGATTGAGTCTCTCCCGTAGATGGATGGTAGAGATTAGACCTGGGAGAAGGCCTGATCAGACTGCTGAGATGACTCCTAGAAGAATGCTGAAGAACTCACCTCCGGCAAGCTTTGATCGGCCAATAAACATGACATGGGCATCCCCTGGAGCTGCCTGGAATGGCGAAAGATCAGAGTCGGTGGTCCGTAGCTAATGGTGGGCTCAGGAGGGGCCATGACCAAAGAGAAAGTCCTTGCAAGGCGTGGGGAGCTGGAGCTGCTGTGCTTGCACAAGTCGACCTCCAGATGAGGTCCTATGATGTTCCTTCCTGCGCAGATGAACCAAGGGGTCGAGGGCAAAGTTCCTCACCCCATTAAATCTAGAAATAGGTGGCTGGTGGAGCTTGGCGTGGACCTCCGACGAGGCGGTGGAGGAAGAGGGTCGAGGACTCGTTCCTGGGCGAATCGAGGTGGGTGAGTGGATGGAGAAGGCTGGTGAGGGTGGTCGGATGCTCAGAACATCTAGAAGGTGTTCTGGCCACAGTGACCAGAGCTGGGAAATGGAGCTCTACTACTATCTCAAAACATGAATCAATTGCGAAAAAGATCCAAAACTAATCTACCTGGTGGCTGCTGTCGTCTGGGCTGGAAGTCGGGGACCTCCGGGGGTCATGGCCTCGATGGGTCGACAAGCTTAGAGGGTTATCCCAACTCGCGGCGGAGCACAACGGAGAGAACGCCATATCTAGGGACACGCAACTCTATCTCCTCTCTACACGAAGCCTCACACGAACTGTCACTCACGGAGGGGTATGAGAGCTCATCGGATGAAGGACGGTGGCCAAAGATGCGGAAGAAGAAGGGGCTCTAGGAGGTTATATAGTTTCCAGGGTTCGCGAAAGATGGAACGAGGGAGAGCGAACCGAGGGTTGGATCCCTAGGGACGACATCGGGCGTGGATCATGGATCTTCCCTCTCTAATCGGGGCTGTTGCTCGAAGATAAACTCGATCGGATCATGTCTAGATAAATCGATGAAAAATGATCGATCCCGATCTGAGACGAAAAAGGTGGTAGAGGGGTCAGTTGACCTCGGTCAACAAATCTGACGTGACCCAGTCAGAGGAGGCCTGTAATAAAGACAAAAGACGCTACACGACAAAACTGCTAGACAAATAAAGAAAATTACATAAAAATAATAAATGAATTTAAATGAAAAATGAATAAAAGGGAAAATGTTTATTATTTTTCAAGGAATTTTTCAATGATTTTTAATTATTTTTATGAAAAATAAATTAGTGTATATACAATATATAGTACTATATACAATTATAATATATCTATGTATTATGTACAATTTTTTTATTTTCTTATTTTTATACAAATACCCCAATTTTGTATTTATTTATTTTTAACATATTTTAAGAGTTCAAAATAATTTTTATTTTATTTTTATGTTTTATTTACAACTATAGAATAAATAGGGGAGATGACATATATACATGTGTCTTTATACAAATAAGAGAGGAGTTTATTTTTATTAGTTTATTTTTATTTTTCTTTAATTTTTATGATTTTTATTTTTATTTTTATATTATTTCTTGGACTATATACAAGGAGGTAAAAAGAATATTTTATTTTTATTTTTTTCTAAAAATAATTATTTACATATATAGGTGATATGTACATATAGAGTAGGCCCTATCTCTCTCTACTTATTTTATTTGGCGATCAGGTCAAGGCTTGACCTTCTCTTGGGGTTCGGGTCACTCTACATTTATTCTAAATACCTCCTTCCTTTTTCTTCTCCTTTATTATTTTATTTTTGCATAAATACATGTTAATTATACGATATTAACAGATGCATGCTGATTGCTATGTTATTGTATTTACACCTATTTACATGATACTTTTCCAAGATAAATAGCTAAAATAAAAGAATAAAGAGTGAGAATCGAGGATTCACCACCCCCATACTTTACCTTTGCTAGTCCCTTAGCAAACATTTATTTGAAAAAGAAGTGAAAATGAGAAGAAAAGAAAAAGAAGGAGAATCAAGATTGATTATTAAACTTGTCTTCATTAAATTGAAGTATGGAGCTCAATTAGACCTTTGGATTATTAGTTTGTCGGAACCTTATCGAGATCTAGGTTTAAGACTTAACAACCTCTAAGTTACACCATTCTATGGTCAAGACTCATCAATAATCCAGATCAAAACAAGTCTACATACACAAATTCTAATGACCAAGAATCTTTCTTTGTACGGTGTAAGTGATATGTAGCTCCCCACCTCAGAAATGACAAGGCAACAACCTCCCCCAGCAAGGCAACAGCTCTTTCCTCAAGGAGCGGGATATTCCCTTCTAAGTTCAAGTTCATCCGGCTCAAGAAGAGGGGGAAAGAAGAGAATGGACCGTGACCAGTGTAGCCACGTATCCCTGGGAGCCCAACCAGTGTAGCTAAATCTCCCGCTGCAAGCTTCATGATATGAGAAGGTGTAACATAAGCTTTGCTTTATTTGGCTACATACACTCCGACATGCATTCACTTTCTATCAGGCTCACCACTTTTTTAGAGTTTTTCTTTCTTTTGCACATTTTTTGATGTGTATATGTACAACATATCTACATGGTGCAACATATTTACATAAGAACTTTTTCTTCTTGAGCCAGTAGACTATCCCTCTTTTGAAGCATTATTGCAACCCACAACTCCTGTCGTTAGACCTCAACACCGTCAGACCAAGTTGAGACGCACTTCTCTCCCTAAAGGAAGATGAGAGGTTCCACCTATAAGTACTACCCTCGTATGCTACGCCAAGCTGAAGGAAACTGCCTCCTCACCACCTCACCTGTGTGGAGCTGAGTGTAAAGTGCTGGTCCAAGTAAAACCATTGTCTGTGAGAGTCATGTTTGCGTTGTTAAGTGTTCTACTTAGGCTCATCAAGATGACATGTGAACATAGCCTAGTGGACTCAAAGAATTGAGTCACCAATGGACCTGAAAAGTCTTAACCCTAAATCCTTTAGGGTTCCTCTCAGAATTAGGTGGACTAATGTCTTAACCAAGCTCCATTTTCCAATTTAATTCTAAACTAGTTTAAATGTCAACTATGATTCAGGAAAAAATCTTTTTATGCAAAGTTTTTGAAAATGTGCAAAATTTTTGAAAATGTTTGAATGTATGCATGAATGCAGAAGTTTTGCAAACTATTTACAAACATTTACACAAGGGTTTTTGCAAACTTTTATTTTTCAACATTTAACAAAATTTTGTACTATATACATAATTTGATACAAATATATTTACAGACTTTTCACAAGCAAACCATTTTTACAAACATTTATACAAAGATAGTTTTTATAAATAGCTATGTATGTGCAAGAAAGAAACTTATTTACAAGAAAAATTTTAAAATTTTTGTTGATTTTTAATAAGTGATTTTTAGCCATTTTATTTATTAACGCACTCACTCAAAGTATGCGTTATGGCTAAAGTATATATAGAATATATAGGACACCCCCTATACTTAGCTCGAACGATGTCCTCAGAGTGATCAAAGAGCGATGAAGAAGACATAACTCGTGCTTAGTATGGGGAAGTGATAAGAAAGGCTATAATACAACGACGAATCAAAGAATAGAGTGAATAGAGCTCGATGATTTCCCCTATACTTGAGATCAAGTAATCCTAAGTATAGCAGACTGTACACAAAGGAAAAATCGAGTGAGAGAATGTACAGGGTCTACCTACCCTATACTTAGGGTAAAATATCCCAAAGTATAGAAAGAAATATGAACAGTGTGAAGGACAAGCGAGGAAATGGCATTAATGAAGATAAATATATACAAGATGAAAGGAACGACATCACTGGTTAGACATGAGGCAGTGCGGGACGAAGAAGGAGGCCGTGCAAGCGGCCTGCACACAGGTAACCGGTGGCCTGGGCTTGCGCAAGAGGATGGTTGTGGGCAGAAGTACACCGCGGGGAGCATGGGCTGAAGTGCTAGGCGTTGGGCGGTCTTGGTGTGCACGACAAGGTGGTCGTTGGAGCGACAAACGCCCCAGGCACGGGCTGGAGGTTGTGGCCGTGCGTGTGGACGCACGGGTTGCTGCGGGTTGACGAAGAAACGCACACTACTCCTGTGCCTGCATGAGAGAGTACGAGAGATAGAGAGGTCGAGTGGGGGGAGGAAGAAAGAAGTGAGAGGGTGCGTGAGGGGCCAAATCCGTGAGGGAGGGAGAGATTTGTGCGTGCATGACAAAAATAGAATGGGAATGGGGGCTGTGCGTGAGTGAAAATAATGAGAGAGAGAGAGAGAGAGCGGGTCTTGCATGAATGGGTTTGCATGGGTTTATATAATTTATCAAGTAGTCTTCTATACCTTTGACTTCGCATCGAGAAGCTTCTTGAAGAACATCAGCTTTTTGAATACCGACTTTCACGCTTTCTTTACACGCTTTTTCGGGAACTTTCAATTCCTCTTGCGCTAACGCGCTCAGTCCGTTGACCAGGAGGCGGACCATAGAGCATGCAGAGCAGGAGGCATGCGTGAGAGACTAGCATTCTCAAAAAGGATGTGAAATCGCAGTCCATCATGCAAATAAAGAGAGACTTAAAGACAACGTTATTGTTGCATGGGGAAAAGGTGTATGCATATTACATGGGATGCAAGTTGCATAAGTGTGGACGGCTCCTTTCATGGGAAAGGGGAGAGATAAATGGTGCACATGCATGTATGTGAGTTATTGTAGGCATGATATTAAAGAGAGGAGATTTTGCACTATCCCCCTCTCCATTTCTTTCCAAAAAAAGTTCAATGAAATGTAAGGCCATCAATGTGCTACATTGTTGATTAAACTCCATGATATTTTTAATTCTTTTGAGATATTTTAGAGTAGAGGGAATTTCTTCACGGTGGTGTATTAGCAAGGGTGATCGTCGACTTTGGTAAAATAATACTTCCCATCATATAACCATATAGTAGATATTATTGAATAATTCATCTGGATGCAAAATCATGAATGTGTTGATTTTATTCTGTATAATTAAGAGGTTTTCTCTTGATGTGTGCATGGAATAAATTAGACATAGATTATGTGACTTTAGAGTTTGTAAATCAAGAATTGATATTATCTTCCACATAATTTAAGCCTGTTATCACAATATATCAAGTAATCATCACACCCCCATACTTAAGTCTTGCTAGTCCCGAGCAAGAGTAAGATAAGTAATAATGAAGGATAGGGAAATTAGCCAAGGTAGATCTGGTGAGGGTTTGCAGCAGACACTCCCACAAAGTCTTTGAGTTTTCAGTTCCTAACCACACAAATACATAAACTTCAGTAGAATCGACCCATGGATTAATGATTTGTTCGAATAGTCGACTTGACTCGAGTTTTCTAGTTTCAACATCCTCTCAGTTCTAACAAAATCAGACATGGTTTCAGAAGGTCGATCAAGTCAGCTCATCCCTAAAAAACATGTATTCTCTTTGACCTTGAGTGGATATAAACAGTGTTAGTGATAGTTTTAGCTTTCACAAGTCAAGAGAATGAGCTATCAACACAATCTATCGAGGTACCGAATGATTCCCTATACATATAGCCTCAGTCCTCACCTAGATTCAGGCATATTCTCTTTTCACCCAAGTATGTCAGCATAGAAAAAATAGCTCATAGTTTATTGGAGAATGGGACTTAATTTTGGGGTTTTCCGTAGGCCGCTTTGGTCCGTTGCTCTCATTCTTTTCCTTTTGCAAAGCATAACCCTGGGCCTCTTTGGGCCTCTTTTAAAAATTTAGGTAGCATCATTGGGCTTCTACCACGGCTTTTTGGTGGAGAAGGGTTATTTGGTGGTCTTCTTTCCTTGCTTTTGCTTCGTACATCTTTGTATGATAGGTGGTTTTTGTATTGTGATATGCTTTTTTGTGGTGTTTTTGTTTTGGGTTTGGCATACAAGGTAGTATCAGCTTAATATTGACTTTGGAGGCACGATACTGGCTTAATTGCTGCCATACTTAGACTAGAGAGATCATGTTTCCCCTGAGTCAAGTTCCTTCACTGACTATAGATAAGGTTCAAGCATTGACACAACCAAGAGGACAACTCCTCACCTCAACTATATTGTAATTGTATCTCGTAAAATAAATTCAATCAAGCTAAGTGTAATGTGCAGTTGTTTAATATCCACTGAAGAGTTTAAGAGTGCTATTAGTTTCTCAGGTGATCTAGTTAGATACAGAAGTTCATTCACTAGTAGAGTTAATGGAACTGAGAGAATAAAGTCCATATGGACCTGAAGAAAGCTTAAAAACTCATGCCTAGTGAAATTCTGATGAAGTTAAGTGGATTAGGGTCAACTCAGCCTTAGTCTATGATTTATGCAGTGAAGATCTGATTTCTCAAAATAGGATAAAATTAGGAAGGATGTATTTTTGGTGGTTTTCTTGCTTTTGAAAATATTTTTAGGGGAATTTTTGCAAAAGAGAGTTTTTTTGAAAGAGTATGCAATTTTGAAAAACTATGCAGACACCCCCATACTTAACAGAGACCATTAGGAGGATCAGAAGGGATGTGAAATGTATTTTTGTTTTTTTTTGTTTTTTTGTTTTTTTGTTGTTTTTTTGGAATGTAATGCAGAGGGGTACCCCCATACTTATCTAGTGCAATGTAGTGAAAATAAACATGCGAGCTGTAAGACGAAAAGATACATGTGAGGAGAGGCTCACGAGAGTGCATGATTTAACGCCTCTGCTTGGCGACGTGGTGGTTCATTTTTCCTGCAGGAGGTATGTTGTGCAAACATGCATAGGACCAGATGGTTCAACCATGGGTTTTAGTCTTTGACCATTGACTCTGAAAGTGGCTTTAGTGTTTGGGTCAGAAATTTCTATCGAGCCATTATCGAATACTTGAGTTACAATGTATGGTCCTTTCCATTTCGATCTCAGTTTTTCTGGAAATAACTTCAGTTTTGCATCAAATAGCCATACTTTTTTATTTTCTTTGAATGTTTTCCTCGAAATGTTGGCATCATGCCACAACTTGATTTTCTCTTTGTATAGCAGGTTGTTATCATAGGCTTGTGATCTCAGTCCTTCCAGTTCAGATAAGTCCAATAGTCTTTTCTTTCCAGCCTCATCATAATCCAAATGGCATTTCTTGATCGCCCAGAGTGACTTGTGGTGGATCTCTACAGGTAGATGGCAAGGCTTTCCATAGATCAACCTATATGGGCTCATTCCTAAGGGTGTACGGAAGGCTGTACGGTAGGCCCAAAGAGCAGAAGGTAAGTGTTGAGACCGGTCTTTACGATCAGAGCGGACAATTTTCTGGAGGATGTTCTTGATCTCCCGGTTTGACAGCTCGGCCATTCCATTGGTCTGTGGGTGATAGGCAGTTGAGACCCGGTGTTCGACCCCATTTTTCTTAAGTAAGTTCTTGACTGAAGTGTTCAGAAAATGGTTTCCACCATCACTAATTACCACCTTGGGTAATCCAAATCGGGAGAAGAGATTGTTCATGAATTTAACAACAGTGGCGCTATCAACAACGCGAGTGGGAATGGCTTCAACCCAACGAGACACATAGTCAACAGCGAGTAAGATGTGCTGATAGCCTTGTGAGGTAGTGAAAGGTCCCATGAAGTCTATTCTCCAAGTATCAAAGATCTCAACTATATGTACGGGTTGGAGGGGCATCATGTTGCGGCGGGTCATCGTTCCATTAGTCTGACAGGCAGGACAAGATTGAGCAAAATGATGGGCATCATTAAAGAGTGTGGGCCAGTAGAAACCACATTGTAAGACTTTAGCGGCTGTGCGCTTCCCTGAGTGGTGTCCTCTACACCCAGAAGTGTGGCAGTGAGTTAGGACATCGTTGACTTTAGATTTAGGGATGCATCGTCTCCATATCAAATCAATACCCTCTTTGAAGAGTAAAGGGTCTTCCCAGTGATAGTATCGAGCTTGGGCTTTGGTTTTGTCTTTCTTATGTTTTGGCCAATCATCAGGGAATGTGGAGGTGACGATGTAATTGACGATGCCTGCATACCAAGGGAGTTGAGAAACAGACATGATACTTTCGTCTGGAAAATTATCGGAAATTGGGATTGTGTCTGTGTTTGAGGAAGGGAGTCGTGAAAGATGATCAGCCACGACATTCTTTGCTCCGACTTTATCTCGAATCTCCAAATCAAATTCTTGGAGCAGTAATACCCACCTAATGAGTCTAAGCTTAGCATCGGTCTTTGTGAAGAGATATTTCAAAACTGAGTGGTCTGTGTAGATGATGATGTGGGATCCTAGGATGTAAGATCGAAATTTCTCTAAGGAAAACACCACAGCCAAAAGTTCTTTCTCAGTCACAGTGTAGTTCTTTTGAGCATCATCCAGAGTTTTACTGGCATAGTGAATGGCATAAGGTTTTCCATCTTTCCTTTGACCCAATACTGCCCCTACAGCGTAATCAGATGCATCACACATGATCTCAAATTCACAGTTCCAATCTGGGGGTTGTAGGATGGGTGCTTCAGTGATGATTTTCTTCAGGGTTTTGAAAGATTCAAATGCGTCCTCAGTAAAAGTGAAGTCTTGATCTTTTTCCAGTAATTTTGTGAGAGGACAGGAAATTTTCTAAAAGCCCTTGATGAAGCGGCGGTAAAAGCCAACATGACCTAGGAAGGATCGAACACCTTTGATGTTCACCGGTGGACTTAAATGGGTGATTGTCTCAATTTTTGATGGATCCACTTCCATCCCTTTCTTTGATACAACATGTCCTAACACAATCCCTTGTTTCATCATAAAATGTGATTTCTCCCAAGATAATATCAAGTTCACTTCAATGCATTTCTGGAGGACTCTATCCAAAAATTCCAGTGTTTCCTCAAAAGAGTCTCCAAAAATAGAGAAATTATCCATAAATACTTCCATAAAATCGCCGATCATATCAGTGAAAATTCCCATCATGCATCTTTGAAATGTTGCTGGGGCATTACATAGTCCGAAAGGCATGCGGCGGAAGGCATATGTTCCAAATGGACAAGTGGAAGTGGTCGTGTCTTGATCTTCTGGTGCTATGGCTACTTGGTTATAACCGGAATATCCATCTAGAAAGCAAAAAAATTCTTTTCCGGCTAGCTTCTCAATGATTTGGTCAATGAATGGTAATGGGAAATGATCTTTTAGAGTAGCCTTATTAAGTTTCCTATAATCTACACAGACTCTCCAAGATGTGGCTGTTCTGGTGGGTATGTCCTCGCCTTTCTCATTTTTGACAATTGTTAATCCAGCCTTCTTGGGGACAACTTGGAGGGGACTGACCCACGGGCTATCAGAGATAGGATAAATGATACCCGCACTTGCCCATTTATAGATCTCGTTCTTCACAACCTCTCGCAGATTGGGATTTAACCGTCTTTGCATTTCTCGAGAGGGTTTACTATTATTTTCCAGATATATATGATGAGTGCAGAATGTGGGGCTTATTCTTTTAGATCTGTTATCTTCCATGCAATGGCCCGAGAATTATTTTTCAAAACCTCCATTAGTTGGCTCTCTTGCATATGATTTAGGTTGGCATTGATAATGACTGGTAGAGTGTGAGCATCATCTAAGAAAGCATACTTCAGATCTTTGGGTAGTGGTTTTAATTCAACAGTGGTGGTTAATGGATTCATAGTTGTAGTGTTTCTTGAGTCTATTACAGAAATAGTCTCAAATGGTGGTTCCATCATGGGCATGATCATGGTTGAGGTCAATGTGAGTTCAGAGTCTAATGTGTCCCAGGCATTATCAAGCTCATCAAATTCTTGTCCGGTGAGAGGGCATGATGGAGCTTCTAGTGCAAGATTCAGATTGTAGGTGGCAATTTCATGAGAAGTGTTTTTGTAAGTGGATCTAGAGGTGTTCAGACTAACCTCTAAAGGATCTTTGGTGAGATGGATGGAAGCAAAGTCATTTTGTATGTTGAGTACATCACATTTTTCTATCCAACCACAATCTTCAGTCTCAGAGTCAATAGAATTGGGTATGATCAGCTCAATAGGGACGGTTTTGACATTGATTGAAAATTCGACTTTGCCCCCCTCATAATCAAAATGTGCTTTAGCTGTAGCTATGAAGGGTCTTCCCAAAATGATGGGTGTTTCACTCAGTGTGTTGGGAGAATCCATATCCATAACAATAAAATCCACAGGAAATTTATGACCTTGTACTGTGACTATAACATCTTCAAGAAGTCCTATTGGTCTCTTCACAGTGCGGTCCGCCATTTGTAAAATCATTGAAACAGGTTTCAGTCTCCCTAAGTAAAAATGTTCGAGGATGGCGGTAGGAAGAAGATTGATTGAGACACCATTATCTAACAAGGTGCGCTCGAAAGTCAACTCTCCAATCGTGCATTTAACCAAGGGTGCCCCTGGATCTTTTTTCTTGGGGGGGCAGGAATTGAGAAATGACATTTGATGTGGCTTGGGGCAGCACATATTTTTCTTCTTGGTTTTCCTTTGTCTTTTCTCTTGATTTCCTTTTTGGTGTGCATTTTTCTTTTAAGAAGCGGGAGAAGGCGGGGACTTGTTCGAGGGCTTTTAAGAGCGGAATTTCAATGACAATGTTCGAGAACCGTTTTTCTAACTCTGGATCGATGGTGGATGATCGAGGTTTTCTTCGGTGAAGAGCTCCGGGAAAGGGGATGGTTATGGTTGGGGAGGTAGGAGGGGGCATGGTTGTCTCAGTTAGCATCTCTTCATCATTAATCTCTTCCTCAATTTCAATTTGATCCTCTAGTGGTCTGGTGAAGGCAAAAGTAGTTTTTCCATTTCTCAGAGTGACCGCATTAGCAGATTGGTTTGGTCGGGATGGAGTTTTGAAATTTACATGATTTCTAGGTGCTTGTTGTGGGTTCCCTTGATTTGTCCTAGAAGATGTAAAAAATCCTTGACTCTGGTTTTGGAAACCAGGTGGTGAGGTGAAAGATCCAGCAGGTGATGGAGTTTGAAGTATTCCAGATGTACTAGCCTTGTTGATGTTAGGATTGGGCAGCGGTTGAGGTGACAAGGCTGTGATCTATGACCTGATCTCGGCGAATTGACGGGCATTCTCAGAGTTGGCTTTTTGTTGAGCTTCAGTGGCATGTTGTTGAGCTATAGCTAGTTGTTATATTGCCTGAGCCAAGGCATCGAAGTTTACCGCAGTGGTGGAGGGTTGAGTCACGGGCGGTGCTATCGATTGTCTGGGTTGGGTGTGATTTTAGAAATGATAGTTGTTTTGTCCATTCCATCCAGAATTTGATTGTTCTCTCCATGTGTTGTGGTTATTTGAATATGTTCCTCCTTGATTTCTCTGCACCCAATTCACAGTCTCAGAATTTATATCTTGATTATGGGTGAATGTGGTGTGGTCAACTTCATGGCTGGTGGGATTATTCATGGCCAATTTTTCTATGGCTTAAGTCATGAGGTTCATTTGTTTTGAGAGGGTTTCCCATTTGTCAGGATTCTCATTGCTAGAACTCTCATGATCAATGATATTGACTGTCCTCATGTTCCCACTGTATTGTTCAATTGAGGAACTATTCACCGAATTGTCAACCATATTTTCAAATAAAGTCCAAACAAAATGTTCATCACGGCTAATATAATTCCCGTCACATGAGCCGTCGATAACTCTCTTGAATGATGTGTCTATGCCTTCATAAAATATCTGAACCAATTTCCATTTGGGGATGGCATGATGAGGGCATTTCCTTTGAAGTTTCTTAAACCGTTCCCAGGCTTCATGAATGGGCTCTCTATTTTTCTGAGTGAATGACGATATGGCTTGTCTTAGGGCATTTATCTTTCCTACTGGGAAGTATTTCTTGATGAATGCCTCTCTTAAGGAGTCCCAAGAGGTGAGTGGGGTTCCATAATTTCGGAGCCATTGGAGTGCTTTGTCTTTGAGTGAGTGGATGAAGGCTTTCATGTAGATGTATTCTTTTTCTACCCCAGGGATACTCATTGTATCACAAGCAGATCGAAAATCTTGGATGTGGAGAAAGGGATCTTCAGAATCATTTCCATAGTATTTTGGGATTAAGGAGAGGGATGCATGCTTAATTTCGAAGTCTCCTACTTCAGGCGGGATTTGGACCCAATGAACGCTTAATTTCGAAGTCTCCTACTTCAGGCGGGATTTGGACCCAATGAACTAAGTCTTCTGCAGCCGGGTTGTAATGTGTGCTTATGGGCGGTGGTCGGATGAGAGGTGCTATGGTGTGGCAGATTATCGTATTTTCCTCTCTCAATAGTTGCAGTTGATGCAGGATGAGGTCCATAGGATTTGGTCTTTCTTCTCCCATGTCTCCAAGGTCAGGTAAATTCTCAGTTGAAGGAGATGGGTTGGATTTTCTTCTATAAATCGGGTCGTATTCTAATGGTTGTTGCAATGGATTTTTCAGAGATCTACGACCTAGCATACACAGCACAAACACCATGCAAGTTGTTGATTCACCAACTCACACAAAAATTACTGCGGAAGCGGTTATCTTTTCGATTTTAATTTAGTGATTCAACAAAAGTTTTCAGAGAAATTAAAGTCCTTAAGGATGAGGTGGGTGTGGAAGATTGTGAGAAATCGATGTCCTAATCCGGCTGGGGGATCCAGGGTGCGGTACTCAGATCGAGGATCTGCTTCTTCCCACAAGAACCTGTGCCCAACACGTCGAGGAGTTACGATTTCTCTCTGCAATCCCACGTAGCACCAAGGATTTTTGTCTCTATCCAAGGGTTCTATGTGCTCGTGATTTTTGTATCATACACGTGCATCAAACAAGCATTCACAATTTTACCGCTTTCTGCTCGGGCCACTGCGGTGGCCTTTCAAGCTTATCTTTTTAGCACGATGACACACGTTTTGGTGATCTTTTTAGGGGAGCAGAGGGAGAAGACCACGGAGATGATGCAAAGAAGAAGTGTTTTTTAATTTTTTTCGGTTTAAGTTCGGAGCGCAAACAAATGCAGGAAGTTTTAAAAGCCTAAGATGCCTAAGAGAAAGATGGACTCACAGTGCCTGCACTTCTGGCACTAATCCGTAATGTTTTGTCCTGCTGATGGCGAGCTTTTCCGAGAAGGGAGGGGGAAATTAAGATTACAAAAATTTTTTTTACCAAATTACAAGTTTGCTAAAATAAAATGCATGAAAAGATAATTTTTTTTCTTTTTGAAGCCTAAGTACCTGCAAAATAAAAAAAATGCACGGATTAGATAATTGAAAATGAGTAGAAATGAAGAAGAAGAAGAAAAAAATTGCAAACATTGCTTAGTCCCTGGCGACGGCGCCAAAATGATAACGAGATTTTTCGCGGTTTAAGAAGGTGATTTTATCGAGTCGTTGTGTTACCACGAATAATCAAGTCAATCAAATAAATTACAACTACAAGCACAATGGAGACATATAAAATGCATATGGCAAGTAGAGGTTTGAATCCACAAGGACTAAGTAAATTTGCAATTTTAATTCGACACTTAAAACTTGATTCTGATCTCAATCCGATGAAACGAGATGTGATGATGATTTTCTTTAGAGGATGTCAAACTTGATCGAACTTATCTCAAGATAACAGAAATGCTTCCTAATATTTTTGAGTGTTTTAAGACGATGTTTCAGCACATGAAATGATATATAAAAATGTAGATGCAATTAGAGAGGACATTAAAGACATGATCTAATGCTTGCAACTAATTAATGTTGAAACAAAAAGATATACTTGAAATGACTTAAAAGGTAAGTTCAAGGGTATAAGTGCAATTGACATGTAAATAAAGTGAAGCAAATAAAGAAAGAGAGATAGAATTGTTCTCATGCACGCATGAGGCTTGCTGTTTGCCGATGGGAGTGGCCTGGACGAGGATGATCTGAGGAAGACGAATGCCGGTTGGTGCGAGGATTGTTGGCGCGCAGAGGAGAAGATGGTGGCCAGACACACAAGGGTATTGGGCACTGGATGTCGCTGCACGCACGGGGGAGCCGCTGGATGATAGTGGCTGATGGCGCGCGGGATGTTGCACTAGACTTGGGCGATTAGCTAGAGAAAGAGACCCACGCACAACAGCGTGCGGGCTGGAGTTGAGCACCGGTGCAATGTTCTGGTTAGCTATTGGTTGGCGAAGAAGATGACGCCCACGGGAAGGGCTCTGGATGCTACACTTTTGCGTCTGGAGAGAGGGAGGACGCGTGCAGCTGTGTAGATGACGACAGTGCGGGACGAAGAAGGAAGCCGTGCAAGCGGCCTGCACACAGGTAACCGGTGGCCTGGGCTTGCGCAAGAGGATGGTTGCGGGCAGAAGTACACCGCGGGGAGCAGGGGCTGAAGTGCCAGGCGTTGGGCGGTCTTGGTGTGCACGGCAAGGTGGTTGCTAGAGCGACAAATGGCCCGGTCACGGGCTGGAGGTGGTGGCCGTGCGTGTGGACGCACGGGTTGCTGTGGGTTGACGAAGAAACACACACTACTCCTGTGCCTGCATGAGAGAGTACGAGAGATAGAGAGGTCGAGTGAGGGGAGGAAGAAAGAAGTGAGAGGGTGCGTTAGGGGCCAAATCCGTGAGGGAGGGAGAGGTTTGTGCGTGCATGACAAAAATAGAATGGGAATGGGGGATGTGCGTGAGTGAAAATAATGAGAGAGAAAGCGGGTATTGCATGAATGGGTTTGCATGAGTTTATATAATTTTTTATGTGGCTCTTCGTCATGCAAATAAAGAGAGACTTAAAGACAACTTTATTGTTGCATGGGGAAAAGGTGTATGCATAGTACATGGGATGCAAGTTGCATGGGTGTGGACGGCTCCTTTCATGGGAAAGGGGAGTGATAAATGGTGCACATGCATGTATGTGAGTTATTCTAGGCATGATATTAAAGAGAGGAGATTTTGCACTATCCCCCCTCTCCATTTCTTTCCAAAAAAAGTTCAATGAAATGTAAGGCCATCAATATGCTAGTTTGTTGATTAAACTCCATGACATTTTTAATTCTTTTGAGATATTTTAGAGTAGAGGGAATTTCTTCACGGTGGTGTATTAGCAAGGGTGATCGTCGACTTTGGTAAAATAATACTTCCCATCATATAACCATATAGTAGATATTATTGAATAATTCATCTGGATGCAGAATCATGAATGTGTTGATTTTATTCAGTATAATTAAGAGGTTTTCTCTTGATGCATGCATGGAATAAATTAGACATAGGTTATGTGACTTTAGAGTTTGTAAACCAAGAATTGATATTATCTTCCACATAATTTAAGCTTGTTATCACAATATATCAAGTAATCATCACTCAGCATGATCAGAAGTATCAGCAGACTCGGTCTTGTGATTTGACAAATCAGATACACTCTCAGAAAGTGAAATCGAGTACGCAACATATGTGGCATCCTCCTGCAGATAACCCTCGGGGAGTAATGCTAAATCATCAATGAGGAAAGGAGGATCAAAATTAACTGGGAATCTGCGCCACTATCAAGCACCCACTCGTCGCATACAAATGTCCCATCAGTCGAAAACGACATCTGAATAATATGGAAAGAGGAAAGGGCACTGGTAAACAGCGCGGAAGCTATAGAAGTATCTACAACTGATCCTTGAGCTGTGGCAATGCTGGCTAACATCAGATCCTATAGGAATGTATCAATCTCATCGAAGTGGAGGACACAAGGCTCAAATATGGGATTGTCTGTATCTGTCAGCTCAAAATGGTGTCCCTCATCAAATTCTGGCTGCTAGGCTGGATCAAGATATCCATCTGAATAAGAGAAGTACCTCTGCAGAGTAGAGCTTGAATGAACTGGGAATGGAAACTGAAATGGTTGGACTGACGCCTGAAACATCGTGGGCTCCTCCTCCATATCTTGGAATATCAAAAGATCTGATATCCAAGACTCATGATCTGAAAAGTACAGAGCTGGCTCGAACTCTGGCTGGAAGACCAACGAGAACTCGGCCAGTCTCTGGATCTGAAAACACACTGCAGTAGAATCCATGTCCTATAGTTGGTGTGTAGTAGCTAAGTCCTCATGAAGTGTAACATACCCAACTGGTACCGCATCACCCTCGTGTGCTGTACTGACTAATTCATCTCAGGAAGATGGGATGTCTGAAAGTACTCTCGAGATGGTCACAAGTAAATCAATGTCGGAACTGTGGTGTAAACCACCACACGAAGTAACTACCAGTGCAATCTGCTCAGCGGTCATCCCCTTCATGGAGATCTCAACAAGGCCAGTCGACGAAAGTCCATGATTTGGAAATCTCCTCAAGAGGTCAAGAAACTTCAGCCATGAATCATGCAATGGCTTCTGGGGGTCTACTGAAAAATCTGTGATGAAAGACCGCATCATATCTGTTCTACGCTGGGGGTAAAATCTTTGTAAAATCTCTAAGCGTAACCCTCCCCATGTAGCATACTTCCTTCCCAATCATCTGTGCCATCTCATGGCTCTGCCTTGGAATGAAAATGGGAAGCTCTTCATCATTAGCTCCTCAGAAGTGATATCCAAGTGTACATGGGTCACACAAACCTCCTCAAACTCAGAAAGATGAAGATATGACTCCTCGTGTACTTCCCCTGAAAACTTCGGTAGTCTCTGAATGAACTCCAAATCCAGAATGAAGGGACTCAATGTAGAAGCTGACCACACTTCCTGATCGTTGTGCTCATCCATCATCCCAACGTAGAAGTCTCCTAAAAGTCGCAACTGCTCCATGTGATCGTCAATGGAATGCACTCTCATCCCAACAACAAAATTGCCTGGATCTCGTATCTGCTTAGTCTGATTTCGACAGGCGTCTGACACAGCATGCTCGGTATAGGAAGGTAGGGAGGGAGAAGGTGGAAAGTTGGTTGGAGCTCCTACCTCCCAAGAGAATGTATGAAAATGATGGGAATGAAGTGAAAAAGCTGCAAGATCCGGCTGGAGTGAAGGGAGACCCATCATTAGGAGAAGGAAAGGAGAAGGATGGTAATGGGGAAGAAGACAAGGGTGGGAGGGAGGGATCTGGAAAACAAACAAGATCAACAGTCAAAACCCCAATTCATGTACTCAACACTGAGCTGATGACCGTGAAGGATCAGTCGATTATCTTGTCGATTTTATTTTAGGTTGATAATTCAGTCTTGCAGAGCAATTAAGCGAGATGGTAGGAACCCGATGCTCCCAAGAGACTGTCTCGATCCCAAAGCTAGATCTTTCCCAGCCAATACAATTAACGGACCGTTTACCGGCTACCCGATCAACTCGATCTGTTAAGGACATTGCGCCCGCTATATCAGAGACCGGAGAGATCCTCACTGGAGAACGACTAACCTCGAGACTAGTAGTCTAACGAGAGTTCATGTATGGCTCTAGCCTAGTGTGTGTATCACTGTCTCGTGCAAGCAAACCAAACAATGAGGGGATGACTCTCCCAAGATAGATTTTTAAGTGAGGTGTCTTTTATGATCAAGTTTGATTAGCAATTCCAATTTTATGATTATTTTTATGGTATTTTTTAATAACGAATAAATGTTTAACAAATGTTTCAATCTCCTGATTATTTAAAGTTCAAAAATGGGGGAAGAAGTCGAAAAATCCGATGCGCAATCAAAACTAATGATGCATGCAAAGTCAGGAATGCGTACCTATCACCAACACTCTACATGTAGGGTTATCCATTCATAAATTTAAAGACAGAAATTTAAACTAATCTGCAAGAAGAAAACAACATTAGGTGAGTAATTTCTAAGATCGCAAAGTATAACAACAAACTGACTAGAGAGAGAGGTCGATGTCCGATCTTTAATGCCAATCAATGTCCACCACAACAGATCATGCACATGCTGTATATGGCCTCTAGAAGCACATGACCTCTAAATTAATCAGGTTAACTTTTTATTATGATTTTTAATTAGGTCCAATTACGAACTATAGGTGCAGGCAAGATATTAGGGATTGGGCCTTAATTATTTACGTCACAGTCAAAGAAATTCCTAAATCTAAGGGCCAAATTCTTCAAGACTCAAATGAAAGAAAAATGCGAATAAAACAAAATCGGTGAAAAACCGCGGTGAGGTCCCCCGAACACACCGATGCTCGGTGAAATAGACCCCGATATGCCAAGTCCAAAGAAAGTCTGAGTGTCTAGAGTTTAAGTTATTACAACAATAATAAAATGCTAGAAATAAACTAAGCTAATCTACTCTCTAAAAACTACAACTGTCTCCTGCTGCTCCTACTCTTCCTAGGGCACTTTTATCCTCCAAAGTATCCTCGGGCGGTTCCTCGCATGGAAAGAGAAACAGAAAGCAGGTCGGAAAACTGTTGTAACAAATAGAGATAAAAATAAAAAATAAAAAGAAAAATAAAAAGGTTGAACAGAGACTACTAAGCTGTGCTCCCCGGCAACGACACCATTCTGATGACCAAGGCCAAGCAACTCGGGTACAGTAAGATCAAAGGTCGTTGCGACCCGAATCACTAGGCGTAATCAACAGGAAAAATTAAGACCGAACAAATAAAACAAGAAAGTATGAAAATCAATGTTAGCGGTCTCCGTTATTTATTTAACATAGTATAGCGATCAGGGTTGAACTCAAGGAGCACAGAAATGTACGAAGTAGTCGGAAATCAGATGAATAAAAACATATTTTGTGGTTTTTAATTTGTATTTTTTTTTATATTTTCAAAATGAGAAAACAAATAAAAAGAACAAGGTGAAAACAAACTTTAACAATTTTTATTAAGACTAAAATACTCAAAAATTAGAAATAAAAATGTTTTTATATTTTTCAAATATTCAGGTATTTTTGGTGATTTTTTGGGGTTTTCCAATATATATATATATATGATTTTATAAAAATCGAATAAAAGCAAAACAATGAAATAGTGCACAACCATGACAATATTGCAAGTTAAAAATATCTAAATGCCCTAATGCCATGGGGTGCAATTTTATGAAAAAGTAAATAAAAAGATG
Organism: Ottelia alismoides; assembly: GCA_037367405.1. Lineage (NCBI taxonomy): Eukaryota > Viridiplantae > Streptophyta > Magnoliopsida > Alismatales > Hydrocharitaceae > Ottelia > Ottelia alismoides. The sequence continues at coordinate 624,832 of JAZKJV010007458.1, forward strand.
TAACTACAACAACTGAAAGTATAATTTTTTTATTTTTTTAGAATTTTTAATGATTTGTATATGGTTTTAAGTTTTTTCACTTTTTAAGGTTTTTATAAAGGATTTTCAAACAAAAATGTTACTGAGTAGAAAGCATATAAAAACACACACACACATACAAATTTTTATAGATTTTTTAGACAATTCTTCGAATCTTTATGTATTTTAGAAAGTAAATAAAATAGTTTTTGGTTGTTTTTTATTTTTAGAAAATATCAAATAAAACTAAATTAACTCACAAAAATTATCATAAATTTTACGTGTTAGCAGGAGCTAATTGTAATTTTTATGGAATTTTTGGAGTTGATTTAGCAATTATTTGATTAAAAATAACACACAGTACACAAGGATCTACTTGTAATTATCCTAAAGTTTTGGGTCAAACAATAACATCCATAAAACCTAGGTGCCCAATCTGCAAATTAGCCAAGCAAATACACACAATCCAAGTGACATAGGCTCAGAGGGGCGTAATTGCAATTCTCAAAACATAAGATTCAAATAGTAACAACTAGAGAGTTTAGGACTAACCATGCAAATATCCCAACATGTCACGTGAGACTGCACATGCCTCAGATTTAGAGGGACTAAAATGTAAATATGAAAAATTGGAGGTCTAAACTACAAATGCCCAAAATAAAAATAACTACGATAAATATTTATAGGACTAGATACTAAACACAAAATAAAAAAGGGCTTAAGTGCAATTTACCCTTTATTAACCTCGACCCAACGGTCGAGAGCATCCACTTAAGATGAACGGCTGAGATCTGCTGATATCCCTTCGACAATGGATGGCTCTAGACGGATCCTCAGCTGGATTTGATGATCGAGGCTCTCCCGTAGATGGACGGTAGAGATTAGACCTGGGGGAAGGCCTGATCGGACGACTGAAACGACTCCTGGAAGAACATCGAAGAACTCGCCTCCGTCGAGCTTTGATCGGTCGATACACGTGACAGGGGCGTCCGCTGGAGCTGCTTGGATGGGCGAAAGATCAGCATCGGTGGTCCACAGCTAATGGTGGGCTCAGGAGGGGCCATGACCAAAGAGAGAATACTGACGAGGCGTGGGGAGTTGGAGCTGCTGTGCTTGCACAAGTCGACCTCCAGATGAGGTCCTTTGACGTTCCTTCCTGCACAGATGAACCAAGGGGTCGAGGACAAAGTGCCTCGCCCCATTAAATCTGGAAATAGGTGGCTGTTGGAGCGTGGCATGGCCCTCCAGTGAGGCAGCGAAGGAAGAGGGCCGAGGACTCATTCCGGGGCGAATCGAGGTGGGTGAGTGGATGGAGAAGGTGGGGAGAATGCTGGTGAGGGTGGTCGGATGCTTAGAACGATTAGAAGGTGTTCCGACCACAGTGATCGGAGCTGGGAAATGGGGCTTTACTACTTATCTCAAAATATGAATGAGATACGAAAAAGAGCCAAAACTAATCTACTTGGTGGCTGCTATCGTCTGGGATGGAGGTTGAGGACTTCCGAGGGTCATGGCCTCGATGGGTCGACGAGCCCAGAGGCTTAGCCCACCTCGCGACAGAGCACGGCGGAGAGACCACTGGATCTAGGGCCACACAGCTCAGTCTCCTCTCTGCACGAAGCCTCACACGCACTGTCACTCACGGAGGGGTATGAGAGATCATCGGACGAAGGACGGCGGCCAAAGATGCGGAAGAAGAAGGGGCTCCAGGAGGTTATATAGTTTGGAGGATCTGATAAAGATGGAACGAGAGCACGTAAACCGAGGGTCGGATCCCTAGGGATGTCATCGGGCGTGGATCATGGATCTCCCCTCTCTAATAGGAGCCACTGCTCGAAGATAAACTCGATTGGATCAAATCTAGATAAATCGACGAAAAAGGATCCAACCCGATCCGAGACGAAAAAGGTGGCAGAGGGGTCAGTTGCCTGATGAGAGCCTCATCTACCCTTGTTAATTTAATCAACTTATCGATCAAATTAAATGTTAAGTTCATTGCAGTCGGGTAATCGAGACTTCGTCAAAAACCGCTTCAATTAATATTCAATTAAATGCGAGCGACGGATTTTTATTTTACTTGGGCAATCCCAAGGTCGAACTCAGGGAGACAGCTTTCTCCTTAGGTAAATTTTTAGTTAATTTAGAGATCATATTTTCAGAAGAACATTTTTGCTCTTTTTAGGAATTTTTTATGCAATTTAAAAGAAAGACAATGCAATTTCAAGCCAAATTTTAAGTGTAATTTTGAATGATGGTCAAATGAAGTCCAAAAATTATGAAACTTGACCAGAATATGAGATACAATGAAATTAAGCTGCACTATTTTTTTTGGAATTTTTTAACCCTTAATGAATTTACTATGAATTAAAGATTATTGAAAGGTGATTTTTTTTTACAAAATTAATTTTAATAAATACCAAATTAAATTATTTTCAAGAACTAAAATTATCCTAGATGACTCTATGTGAGAGGATTCTAGGAAAATTGTTAAACCTCAAAAATAATTAATTTTGGATCTATTAAAAGTCAATTAAGAAAAATACAAATTAATTTATTAATCTTCGTAATGCGTGCAAATGCAATGATTTTTGGATACAATGTAGAAATAATTAAACTCTACCTATTGTGATTTTTTAGTGATTTTTGGAGCAACAATTAATTTAATAAGCAATTAACAATGAACAGTGGACAAAGTATGCTAATTTTCACCAAAATAATTATATTAAATAGAATATTGCTCCTAAAAATTCAACAAGCATCAACAAAGATAAATCATAAGATATTCTACAAGATGCAATTTTTGGAATTTAAAAAGGAAAAAATGGGACTGCCCAACATGGCTGCCCCCACCTCATTTTTCGCAAATTATTTTTATTTTTTTGGAAAAATATCACAATGTATCTTTATCCCTATATCTCTCCTATATGGCATTCGAATTTCGTTAGAAACAAAAACTCCTACGTCCTCCATCAAGACGTCATTTTTTTAACGGTCTTAAATCGACCCTGTCTGGATGGAGGCCGTAGGAGTCTCTGTTTCTGACGAAATTCGAATGAAATATAGGAGGAATATAGGAATGAATATACATGGCGATATTTTTCAAAAAAAATAAAAAATTACCAAAAAAAAGGGGCGGGACAGCCCCATCAACCCCATTTAAAAATGAGACTAAATGAATGCCTAACTAAACATGCAAACATGGGGATATGGATGCAATACAGAAATAAAATTGCTAAATATAAAATATGCTGATGAGGACGTTTATGCAATTACCTATATGCCAAAAAGCGTGGATGCAAATTTTCCAATGGATATGTGCCTTGCACGTGACTTTCGTTGAAGGGGACTCAGGCGTCAATGGTTGGAACTCCGGGGGCGTTACTGCAAAATATCCACCAGGAGGTAGACATGCACGTGAGGAGCTTTTGCTCCTCCTTCTTCCCAGGTTCAACGGTGGCTGTGGACTGGGACGGCCTGCGGGCGTGCGAGGTGCTTCCGCTGGATGGACGCAAAGGTTGCAACCTCCCTAGTTGACATACGACACAGGGCGGTTGCGATGGCCTGGAGAAGGGGATGGTGGAGGGTTGGAATGCAAGTCCGACTGGAGGGACCGACGTCCTGGAGCTCGAACGCAGATGGCTACGGCTCCGGAGGGAAGACGACCGCAGAGTTGGAGTGCGAGCGACTGGAGGGACTAGCGTCTTGGAGCTCGGCTGCAGATGGTTGTGGCTCCGGAGGGAGGACGACCGCAGAGAGCACGGCTGCACCGTGCAGGATTGGGTGCGCCTCTACGCGGTGGCACGTGGGAACCTAGCATGCCTATGCTCGGCGACGTGTTGGAACGACCGAGGGGCAGAGGGCGGCCGGCCGTTGGAGTTGACGTGGATGCGACCAGGGGGGTGCGTGTGGAATAAGGAGGAGGTGAAATAGGGGAACTTCCCGTGAACAGGGGAAGATTCCCTATTTGTTTAGGGGGTAATGAATTTTTGATCAATTGATTTAAAAGAGTTCATCTATAAATCCAAGAAAAATCGTCATTGTATTCAAAGTGTATGATTTGTCCGTAGAAGTGCGATTTGTTTGGTGATTCCGTGGATAAAATGAGATGAATCAAGGAGAGGGAAATTAAGGAGAAGAATGAAGAAGAACAGAGGATTGGAGAAGAACGTGGAATGAAGAAGAAAAGCAAAGGAAGAAGGTAGAATACATTACATGATGATGGCAGAGGGTATCGCCTGGGAAAGGGAATCTTGAGGTTCCCTGGTCGTTGCTCGAAGGACGGCGAACCTGAGCTCAGGCGAGCTTAGAAGCTCGCAGCAGCACGCCGGTGTGGGCTGGATCTCGCCAAGAAGAAGTAGTCGTCGTTGCTCGATAGTGCTATCCTGAAGCTGTCACCTGCTGGGAACGTATAGCTGGGCTTCTTCTCTCGAGTGGCAGATAGATGAATAGTGGAGGGTCGTCGGCCTTTTAAAGCTGATGTGATAAGGAGGAGTGGCGCAGGAGGTGGAGTGCGTAGGTGAGGTGCGCGGAGTGGTTTGAGAGGGAAGTGCAGATGGTGGTCGTGCCATGCGGAGGAGCTCGGCCCTGCAAAGAGGAGATGGAGATCGTGGGCGGTCTAGGTGCTCTACACGAGAAAGCGGGAAGAGGGGAGGGGAAGGTGGTCACGTGCGACACGCGTGACCGGGCTGTGGCCCGGTCACGAGCAGTGCGCGTGACCAGAGAAAGAGGTGGCGCCACATGGCGTGCTGGGATACGGCCACGTGGCGCTTATTTATTTTTATTTTTTAATTTTTTTATAATTTAAAAAGGTGAGAAATAGGTGACATGTGGCAGCTCCAGGAGCTAAATCGTAATTAAAAAATAAAATGAAAATCGAAAAGAAAAATGAAATGAGCTCAAATCAGATAGTGGTCAACACAAAACCGCTCGTCTCGACGAGATCTACAACTTTCGTGAAGGGACGAAAATCAAAAGAAGTCGTCTGTACAAAATGTATTTTTAGGTGGTACCTTATAGATATAAAGTACCTCATTTTTATCTTTTGTACTTTTTTGCCATTTTTAATTAAGAGAAAATAAAAATAAAAATAGATAAAAGATGAAAAGAATATTTACAACTTAATCTATTTTTTTGGATTTTTAGTAACTAAGAAAATAAAAAGATGAAATAAAAGGGCAAAAAGATCAATATGTACAATATACAATAGGGGCCCAAAATCCAAGTTTTGCATATAAGATTTTAATGAAATTGGTCTTGTTTTGAAGGTCTTTAAATGTACATTACTTTAAAAGTGAGTAGACCTAAATCAGACACTGCATGAGAGAGATATGTACATTTTAAGGCTCCTAGTTTCAAACTTGGATTAGGGTTTTATTGGTCAATTTTACAAGTTAGTAATTTTTTTGATATTTTTCTTTAATTAGTGTTAGTAATATATACACTAAGGAGTTTATTTTATTAGATTTGGAGTTAGTATAAAATATATACAATTAGGTGAAATATAGTGAATATACATGTGATTTTTACAAGTGAATTTGGCTTCTTATTTAATGCAAATATGAATGCTAAAATGAAGATATTATTTATGCATGCATGAATGTTAATTATGCAATATAAGTAGAAATATGCATCTAATTACTCGGGAACAAAGCTCTATTTTCAACTTTTAGAGTGATGAATCACAGATTCATCATTGACCTCGGTCAACAAATCCAACGTGGCCCAATCAGAGGAGGCCTGGAATAAAGACAAAAGACGTTACACGACAAAACTGCTAGAAAAATAAAGAAAATTACATAAAAATAATAAATGAATTTAAATGAAAAATAAATAAAGTGAAAAATGTTTATTATTTTTCAAGGAATTTTCTATGATTTTTAATTATTTTTATTAAAAATAAATTAGTGTATGTACAATATATAGTACTATATACAGGTATAATATATCTATGTATTACGTACAATTATTTTTACTTTATTATTTTTATACAAATACCCTTATTTTTATTTTATTTATTTTCAACATATTTTAGGAGTTCAGAATATTTTTTATTTTATTTTTATGATTTATTTACAAGTATAGAATAAATAGAGAGATGACATATATACATGTGTCTTTATACAAGTGAGAGAGGATTTTATTTTTATTTTTCTTTAATTTTTATTATTTTTATTTTATTTATGTCTTATTTCTAGGACTATATACAAGGAGGTAAAAAGAATATATTATTTTTTTAAAAAAAAACAATTATTTACATATATAGGTGATATGTACATATAGAGTAGGCCCTATCTCTCTCTACTTTTTTATTTGGCGATCAGGTCAAGGCTTGACCTTCTCTTGAGGTTTGGGTCACTCTGTATTTATTTTAAATATCTCCTTCCTTTTTCTTCTTCTTTATTCTTTTATTTTTGAACAAATACATGCTAATTATATGATATTCACAGATCATACTGATTGCCATGTTGTTGTATTTACACCTATTTACATGATGCTTTGCCAAGATAAATAGCTAAAATAAAAGAATAAAGAGTGAGAATCAGGGATTCATCAAGCAACACCCGAGATGAACATCTCAGGCCAACAAAAATACGTCATAGAGCATCAACAAAACCGCTCTCAGCTAAAAAAAGAACAACATCACCAGCAAAAGAAGGCCAAATACACTAAAGATTGTTATAAATCCTCCTAGAGATCTCTGGGGGTGTTTCAAATAAAATACACATCGAAACAACAATGCTGCAATGCATCTCTCAGATCAAGATATGACATCCTAGAGAAGAAACTAAGATGGAAAATCAAGCCCAACAAACGATGCATTATCGAGCATCAGAGAGTGGCTTTCAGCGAAAAAAGAACTTTATCATCATCTAAAGAAGGCCAAGCACAACAAAGAGGGGCATACAAATCCTCCCTTCAAGGGAGACCTTAGGGGGTGTTTTCAATGAAATACACATCAAAGCAGTAATGCATCTATCAGATCAAGTCATGACATCATAGAGAAGCACCCAAGATGGACATTCAAGGCGAAAAACTTATGCATCGCAAAGCAACAGAGAGCGGCTCTTAGCTCAAATAACAACACCAGATGCATCAAATGAAGAGCAAACACAACAAATGGGGTCCGTGCTAATCCTCCGATAGCAAAGAAGGATGCACAATCAAACAAGTCACATCAAATTTACATCTGAGAACAACAACATGGCATGTTTTAGTAATACTAATAAAAATCCGAAGACCTACATCCAATAAACACTAGTAAGACACCGTCGAGGCATCACATAGCCGATCTCAGCTCAAGATGCACCCAATGAGGCATCAAATTAACATCAAAATATTCACGTTAGCATCTCCCATCAAATGCCTATCTCTGATGGAATTAATAGTAAAGCATAAACCAAGCAACCAACATGTAAATCAAACACAAACATCAATGCATCATAGAGCAGCAACAGAGTAGATCCTAGCTCAACCTTCACCTGAATGGGCATCATATGAGGAGTAAAACACATCAACAAGGGTGCATACAAATCCACCCATGAAGGGTGAAATCATGCTTAGATGAATGAAACATCATAGCAAGGCTACAATCCAAATAAAAATAGGACAATATGATCACCAACACTCAAATCAAGGCATGTCAATAATGACAGCAGAAGCTCAGAGTAAATTGAAAATGAACTTCATCACCATTATCCAAGAAGAGCAACAAGGCATCATACACAAACACACAACTGGATTGCAGAACCAAAAGGAAGCATGGGTTGAGCGATTACCTCGCAATCCAACAAAGGGAAGAACAAATGTGTAGGCACAAGCAAAGGCCAAAATGCACACTAATATCCCACGATGAGCGCTTGGAGATCCATCTCTGGCCCCCATTTATACTTGTTATTCGAAACCCTAGACTCCATGGAGGATGACATGGTCGAGCAGACATATCAAGGGGAGGTCATTTTGCTTTTATGGATTAGGGTCAAAAGAAACCCTTACATAGTCAAACCATCCCATTGATGCCACAGTGAAAAGCAGCTTACCTCTCCTTATTCACAAGTGATCCATATAGGGGTGTAGGGCAGCGACAAAGCAGACCAAGCAGCATAGGAGGAGTAGGGAGGGCCCCAACCGAGGTACGATGCAGGCAGAAAAGGTGGAGGAGAGATCACGCGGGAGGGAGGGGCCCGTTGGTGAATGTCCATGAATAAGGGAGGGCGAGAATAGGGTGTATGGTATCGAGCGTGGAGAATAACTGTACGAATACATGGAGGAGAGAGGTCTAGAATAGGACCTTATTCTTGGTCCTATTATCGAATCGAACTTAGCCTAAATTGAGTTATTGATAGATAAAGAATTAATTACAATTTAAAGTCGCAAACATAGGTGGTTGTTGTCGTGACCACTAATTGTTATATTCTGTATAATCCACACATATACGATTTGCATCATATAATTATAAAAAATTAGTTTTCCAAGAGAGAACTAACTTAATGTGAAGCTACAATAAAGAAATAATGAAACACGATATTCCAAATGTATGCTGCTTTTGTCTTAGTATTTACGATCGATTATATTGCTAGAATGGATAAATTAGGGAGAAATATTGATTATGTCATCAAAATTAAGTAATTGTATATTCAAATTTTGTCTTTTTCTTTGAAGGCGAGTCTATTGATGGTTTATTTTTATCCGGGTTGTTCTTCTTTATAAAATCGTATCTACCTATTTAGTTTATGATATAATAAGTTAATAAATATAATAAAAATAAGGAGAATTAAATGTAACATATCAAACATCTTTCTATTGGCCCGTGTGATTGGTAAGCTATTATAAGAGGTGGAATTTGTGTTTAAATCCACATTCTTGTTATACTTCAGTACCATTGCAGGTAAACACCATTATCTGCGTCTCCATGCTCAAATACAATTATTGATTCTCTATCCATTCAACGATCTACGCATTGTTGATGTATAATAGAACAATCTAGGATATCGGTAATTCTTGTCTTATTACGTTGAGAGAGAATGTTTATCCTCTCAACAGAGACATATATATGTTGTCGCATCCCAAATTATTGTATTACACGATCTAGTACATGTATAACTATAACATTGTAACATATTAGTGACACTCTATTCATCGAATAGCCTAGCTATTTCTACAAAGATGATGTAATTGTGATGATTCTTCATCAACATAGGGTGTCCAATTCAACTATATTCATTAAAAAAAGACATATAATCATTTATTGGAATTTATAAACATGGAAACATTTTGAGTATTACCTAATGAACCTGTTGTGTATACAATTCGTTAAAGCGTTGTATTTTGAATGTTCTTAAAATTCCGTACACATATCTATTTTAAGGCCAATGATCCTCCCTAGATCTACGCACCAGCTCACACCACTGGCCTTTTTATATGAACATCCTCCCATGCAAAACCTGCATATTGAAAATATTAAATGACAAATAGAGACAATGCGATCGAGAACTTGAGACATATGGAATATTTTTCATACCTATAAAATTATAAAGAAGCCATAAATCCTCAACGTATCGATTTTCACACCCCTGTCCTGCTCAAAATATATGTGGCATTAAAATAATAACTCAAGCAAATTTAGCTAATTCTTCTAATTCACGTAAATGGAGTATGTATTGATCGAAACAAATGAAGTTTTATTAGTGTCGACGTGTTAAACATTTGAAAACTCGATTTATAGGATTACAGATGCTTAACTTAGTGGCATCATATCTTTGATGCTATCTGCAAGAACACAACATCCTATATAATAAAAAAAATAAGTGCCATAACCATACGTGTTACTTTCTGTTCATCTTTGATATCCAGTAATGGATCATCATGACTAAAGAAGGTCACATGTATCCATGCTAGTTTCACCTTGCTACTTTTTATGAGTGGGCATAACACTTAACAAATTAAAAAATAGTGCATCCTATCCCCTTGTCGGAATATCTGGACCAGTAATAGGATGACAGTCAACCTCGACCCACTGATCAATCCCATATCATGTCAAGTAATAGTCGCTTCACCAAATCAAAGGTAAAAACTATGGGTCTTAGGTCGTCACCACTCCAGTAAACTAGCCAACAACGAAGGATCCATCTGTACCCTTTTAATGTTTACTATGTACGAGAATCATGATAATTCTAATAATCATTCTATCACTCACTCTTCTTCTCAAAAATACTATTAAGCAACTCATTATTATCTACAAATCGAATCTGTAAAATACAAAAGTTCAAATCAATGCATGTACTATTTTTCCCAATAGGAAATTATAAATCTTTTTTAATTACTTATTGAGCTAGTAGGTTGTGAAGATCGATGCTCACTCTACATGTGCAACATTGATGCATCTACTGAACCAGATATTCTATCCATGGGACATCTACATTTACCAAACCATCATGTTACTAAAAAATATAAAATAAATTAAAATTCATTTGTAACGAAAATATTTATTACACAATTAAAATATACTTACATAATTTTGATCATAATAGTTTTTAATTTCTTTGTGAAAATATTAATCTATTGTAACCTGATTGCTTACAGATTTTACACAATTTTGGTCGCACGCATATTTCATATATTTCATTTCTAATTCTGCCTTGTACTCGTCTGGTCTTGGAGGTGCTTGCGGTGTTCGACAAGTCAGATTCGACCAACACTGTGTAGACACATCTCTCGATACTCGATATTCGAATCAAGCAATAATTTTTACAATTAACCCATAATAAAATATATGTTTTTGAATTTTCCTTAAGTTTTTATAGTTTTTGAGTTTCTACAATTAACTCACAATAAAATATATGTTGTAAAAATATTCCATATATTTTTATGATTTTTTGAATATATTTTTTTAGATTGTTAAATTTGTAGATATTCAAAATAGTTCACAAAATAAATTAACATATAAAATGTCCCACATACGTTAATGAGAATATTTATGTTCTACAACGATGTTTATTTATTATGATATTTTATTTGCTCTATAATATTACTATTTATTTTTTTTTAAATTCTAATCAAAATTTAGTATAATCTAATATTTATTTTTTACTTACATCTGTCATAGGGTAGTCTATTTTAACATTGCAAAATATAAAATACACTAAGTTTAATATACATTTAAAGAACAATATAATTTATTTGATAGTACCTAAATTTGCACATCTACTTAAAAGCTAGAATAAAAAAATAATATGTATAAATGTAAATTACCTAGAATAACGAGTGTCTTCAAAGGGAGCAAATATATCTGATAAGAAATTGAGAGATATGTTCGAATATTCAAGAAAAAATATTCTCCTTTGTTGATAAAAAAGCCTACAAAAAATGTTTATGAAAAAAATTCTTTTTCTTATTCGAATAAGAATAGTGGAATCCAAATGAGAGAAGGGTTGCTCGAGAGAAATTGAGAGGATTGAAAAGTAGAAAGGATGAGAGATTGAGAGAGATGAAAGGAGTTGTGAGGAAATGGAAAGGGTGGGGGAGGGGAGGGGTTATATATTTCGCCAATGACTCTCTCCCAAGCTGGCACCTCGGGTGCCAATTTGGAGAGAGCCCTCAACGATCCTCTTCAAATCGGCACCTCAAGTGTCAATTTGTAGAGGGTCATTGGGACCTCTCCCCAAATTGACACATGAGGTGACGATTTGGATTTGACAACACAAATCGACATATGTGGTATCAATAGATGTCTATTTTTTTAAATACGTTGACATGATGTCTATTTAATTATTTACGATTTTTTAATAATTATAGAACAAAACTTGTTTTACTGATTTTGGATTTTTTTTGGAATTGGGGAGCTTGTTTCCATTGATCCTTGATATATAAAAATAATTTGACAGTTAAATAAAAAATTACTTTGAATTATCTGCAATAGGGATTACTAAAGGAAATAAGTTAGTCTAAAAATGAAAATTTAATTCTCAAAGACGTAATATTGTTTGTAATGTACAATGTCATATTTAGAATATATATATAAATTATTATATTTTATTAATTAATGTGGTGAAAAAGTGCATTAATGTTATTTAGGAAGAATGTTAGAACAACGATAGTAAAGAAACTGATGCAATGGTGGGAGTGAACCTGATGCGGTGAAGTTGTTCAAATCTAATGCCGTCTCGACTCTTGTACTTTCTTAAGCTCGTATATCTTGAATTTCATTATAACTAGGAGGATACCCACGCTTCGCGGCGGAAGAGATATTTGGTGATTAAATATAAGTAAAAATATTAGGTTGACATTATTTATGAATAGATCAATTTCTTACCAATATGTTGCTTTTTTCCTAGAAATATATAGGTGAAATTATTTAAAATTGAAGTATATAAAGTGCGAACATTTTCTATTTGAACATTTTCTATTTGATGGAACAATACATTGAGGAGCATATATATTTGTATTTTATCTTGACAATAATAACTTAGATCATTTAGAATAAAAAACTTCTTAAATTATACAATTTAAAATTTTTATCTCCTATAGAGGAGGAAAACATAGCATTAAATTCTGAAACACTAAACTATAGAAATAGGAGATGAGAAAAAAATACAGGGATCTTTTTTCTTCAATGGGAAAAAACCGTGAATTGTAAGTGAAAAGAAAAGTATGGAAGGATATCTAAGTTGATGTTATTGCAGCAAGTAGAAAGAATTTTCCGAGTAGTTATAATATTTCACCTATCGTAGATAATTGAAATTTGAAAATAAAATAAGGAAGCTAATTAATGGAAATTCAAGCTACTGATATGTCACCATGAATTTTTTTGCACAGTTTGAAAACATCAACTTACTTTGAAAGCAATGTAGAAGGAGTGTATATGCAAAAGGGAATGTACTATGACGGAGATCTCAAACGTATACCTTAAACAGTTTTAAAAGCATAATTATTAAGTCGTACACTTTTTGAAGTTTCACTTAACATGGAGGAGGAAATAATAGTAGTCATTTTCGGAACTCTAAATTATTGAAATAACACATGGAACTAAAATATAGGGATCATTTTATTTTCATTGAAAAAATGTAAATTGCAGGTGAAAATAAAAGTATCAAAGAACATATCTGAGATAAATTTATAGCAGTAAATGGAAAGAACTTCTTGAGTAGTTACAATATTTCACCTCATATTGATCATTTTTTCTTTAGATAGCTTTCAATTATATTTGAGATATATATGCTTGTGTATGTATTTTGAATACTCTACTTGATATAATCTCTCTTGTGATATTTGATAGTAACTTTGATATCAATACTCACAAAAAATCAATGTTTAAAACAAAAACAAAAGACCCAAGAATAGGAGATGGGAATGGCACACTGAAGGATGACTTCGATGCCCTTGCCGGAGGCTTGACCAATAGTTCCACCGGGGGATTCTTGGGGTCATACACAGGTTCCGACAGTGTATGTCGAGCGAGTAGACATGAGTTCAATTTATTCATCTCCTTTAGGTTTAAGAATGTCTAGGTTACATTAACAATATCACGAATATCATATGTCAGCATTATCGTCATCCATTATAATAAAAATTGTCAACATATGACATGCACATCAACATATATGTGCAGAGAGATAGAAAGACTTGTCTATACACGCCAATTACATCATAACGACCTCTATGTCTTCTAGTGCTTCGCAAGATTCAATGGAAAATATAGGTCGTTCCTAATTTGATTTTTTGGTATCTTTTTAGCCTTTGATAAGATTATTTGGGTAAAGTAATAAGTTGGAAAGAACATGAAAATAATTTATTTAAAAAATACCACTCCACATCTAAAACAATAGCATAATTATGGAAACCATTAATAATGCTACGGTTATCACATCCAACAAAATACAATGTAAGGATTAATGCAATCTAAATTGTAATGTCGAATCAATACTGAACAAAATCAATAAAACTGACCTGCTACGAAGGGCGCAAATGAACATCTTTAGTGAATATCACACAGACTTGGTATTTGATTGATAAATATGATATCCCTCCATCAATTTTTAGTTATGAAAACCAATTAGGGGCACTTTCCTATGCTATATGCTAGAGAAGTTAATATTAGATTTCGTCATAAACGGATTCCCATTTATAAACATCAATTCCTTCTTTAATTTCTATAGATATGACATGTAACTATACTATATAGAACCACTGGGATTGCAGATGAGAAATTAATATATTACTGATATTGTTAATCAAATAGCTATTCATAAAATCAACATACTTGAGTAAAGGAAAATGTGGCCGTCTCACTTTATCTATACATTACATTATACATACACATGGCTACCTGTATTTTCCAGTACAACCATTTCATCAAACACCTTGCGGATACTGTGGAAAAGTCATCCATTACTCCACTGGTCTTATCCATTCAACGATCTATGGCTTCTAACGACCGAAACACCATGTGAGCATCGAGTTGTGGATGGAGCAGCATTAGAACTGATGGCGAGCGGATGTAAGCTGGACAGGGCTCGAAGAGTGAACCTTAATTTGGAATACGACCGGATGGTGGTGGGGAGTAGGAAGAAAAGGATGATGAGTAGGAATAGGAGGAGCAGGGGTATACATGGGAAGACGGATGGTAACCCGGTGTTTTGTTCTACTCTTGCACACCGGTCTTCACCTCAGAAGTTCCCAGCAAATCGAAACCCTCCGCCGCCGCTTGCAGCTCTCGGCCTCAACCATGGCAACGGTGAAGCGTGTAATGGTCTCGGGGGACCCGTCATCATGCTACGCACGGAGGAGGACTTCAAGATAGAGAAAGCAAAGAGGAGGTGCACAGAATGTGGGGGAGAGTTCTCAATAGGGGATAATGAGCTCCTCTCGGCGTGTTTAGAGAGAAAGAGAGCATGCCCTCACCACTATTGTAGAGCTCCTCTCGACAGGTGGAAGAGGACGTGTAGAACGTGCCTTACCACTATCGCATGTGAACGATACCTGTGACGAAAGGAGGAGAGAGGGGAGGTGTGAGAAAGGGCGTGCGGGGAGAGGCTCAATCGCGAAATAGGGAACGAAGAACCAATCCACGTGTCAGCATAACCGTGACAAACTCAGTTTTAAAGAGGGTATATAGATGGTTATAGATATTTGATTGGAATATGTATATTTTTATTTTTTAGTCCTTTTTTGAAAATATATTATTTCATTAATGATAAATCCAGTCTATACTATTTATTAAATTGGAAAGTATTCATTTTTTCCATATAAATCATTTTTTCCATATAAATCACACGATTTTGACCACACTAAATGCGATCCAACTGTTCAGTATGAATGTAACGATACAAATCAAAATAAAATTATTATTTTTATGAAAATATAAATATTTAATTATCTTAATGTTTTTTTTGTTTCAGTTCCAGATGTTATCATGTATGAAAGAAATACACTTCTCTTAAGACTTGGAGATATAAATATGGAGATATAAATATGGTGTATAATACTTAATAATTTATGTCTCTAAGTCTTAAGACATAAATTCTATAGAAATTTCAATTAAACAACGAAAACGAAAGTTTACATAGAGATTGATGAGAAACGGAAAATAAACTGCACCGTAAAATCCTTTTGGATGGCAAATCCAATTCTACAAAACACAACATCCATAGATCCGGAACTATAACATTGCTATGCATAATTTTTTGGACCCTCTTGAGGAGCTCTACCGCTTCAGTTGCCAAGAACTCAAAGATATCAAAATCAAAGGGGATGAATGAATGTTGATTGTCAATACAAGCCTTCTCATACTTAGCAACTTTAGTTGAAGCAGCTTTCGGTGCAGCGTATCCCGCAATAAAATCACTCCTTATCAGACCCTCCAAAGAAGAAACTCTAGTCAAGTCAACACATTCATGTTTTCCTCCAACACATCCAATATTAAAACATCTGTTGGTCTAAGTGTCAATCTCCCCTATTGCGGATCAGTCAAAAAATTCACAGGTGTTTCTTTCTTTGAAGCAACCCCAGCATGTCGAAGTACATCATAAAGGACATCATTGATAAAATCATATCTATATTTAAAACCTGGGAGTTCATGATGAACTGCAAGTTCTCCAAAAGCGTCTAGGTATGATTTGTGGCATAGTGGACAAGCCTCATCAGCTGGAAGTGTAACGTTCAGGGTTTAGGTCCCCGATCCATTATCGAGGAAAACTGACCCAAACAGTTTATTGGGTTCGGACTCAAATGGATCCGTTGACAACCACCCAAAATGCTCAAACAAATTTGACAAGTAGTAATCCCCACCACATACTCTCACACTTTATGAGTTCTAGATGTGTGACTATGTCTGTGGGTATGTGTGTTACAACCTCCCACACTTATATTCGCAACGTCCTCGTTGCAACATAGCCCATCAATTATTCCTAGTGACAGTAGCGTTTGCACACTCCCGGCTTAGGTCTCTTCACCTTTCCACTATCAGAAGAAACACGTTCTGATACCATTTATAATGTCCCAGGATTAGCTCTCAAGTCCATTATAGAGGAAAACTGGCCCTAACAACTTGTTGGATTCGAGCTCAAATGGATCCGTTGACAATCACTCAAAATACTTAAGCTCAAATTATCAAATAGTAATCACCATCATTCATAACTCAGTCTCACACTTTGTGAGTTTTAGATGCGACTAGTGTTAGAGGGAATACGAAAGAAATTCACTTCTCATGGTTAATTCCCTTCTATATTTGACGCCTCATTGTATATACGTCTTATCCGTCAAAAAGATAAATATATATTAATACTTATGTAATAATTTTATCTAATATAATCCCTTATCTCTTCTTATCCTCCACCTCTTACATATCGCTTTTTCGAACCCAAATAGTGTCTTATGATTCCTTATTTTTTATTCCTCTATGGTCCCTACGGAAGTTTTATAAACAAGGCTACTTCGCAAGAAGGTTCAGAATATGGACATTGTTTTGGCTTTCAATCTGCCGTTCCTCAAGGTGTACCATTGACGGAAGATAAGAAGAAAGAAAATTGCTTAAGATGCTTTTGCTGTTTGCAAAGGAGATCATTTAATGACAAGGAAGGTCCAGAAACAAGAAAAAAGTAACATTAACAAGGCTGATAACCTTGGTTGGAATTGCATGGAAACAAAGCTACATGCATCTGAACATGTGCTCTTAGGCAAGCTACAACTGGTACAAGAGTAATATGAAAAAGGTTGAGTTTTGGGTAAGGTATGAATAACCTAAATGTTATTGCCAGAAGATGCAAAACTAAAAGGGAGTTCCAAAACATCTATTTTTATTTTATATACTAAAGTTGGATTTTCCCAACTTTTGCTCCACATCTGACAAGTGTGCTGTCCTTGCAATACCACGTGCATAGACCTTCGGTCGCTCTGACGGATTATTCTCCCCTCCCTCTCTCTTTCATTAGAATACGCCTATATAATTCTCCCTCCCCACGCCTATATAATTAGACCGTCAAAATTTGGTAGTCTTGATGGAGATGATAGAAGTCTCGAAAATAAGTTGAATTTGGAATGACAACATGGTGATACATGGTGATCTAAATCCCCAAGGTTTCATTTCAAAAAAATCAAAAAATAATAAAAAATTAGGCCGGGTGTAGGGAGTTACCTGCACCCGCCGAGGTAGGATCCTTTTTCCCTATATATGTGTGTGTGTATGTATGTATGTATATACCAAATCCCATTCATTATAATTTTTGTAAGATTATATTGGGATGATTATAATGAGAGTTGTATTACATTTACAACAAATACGTTGTAATATATTTTACAATACATAATTTAATGATATAACTTTTATGATTAGAATGTCTTTTATTTTGTATAAAAATGTTTTGACTTAGAGCAAAAAGATTTGTTAAGATGAATAATGATTCCTCTCCATAATTATGTCATGCTACTCTATCATTTTTATATTTAAATTTTAAACATATTTAGGACATACTCTTATTTTTATATCTTACAACATCTCAATGGCTTAATATTTTATATTCACGAAAAAAAATCTACCTCTATGAACTAACTTAAGAATATTCGGGGGAAATAAAAAACTATTCATAACACGTTCATTTCTAATTTACATTTTCAAACTTATTCTTATGAACTGATTTATTTCAACTTAATTTCATCCTTTTTGACGTCAATAATCTAGAAATTCTTATGTATCAAAATTAAATTGATCTTATAATGCAAATAATAATTTCCATCCAAAAGCATTAAATGAATGTAAGTGAGTCATAATAATAGTATTGTACTTTATGGAAATCACAAATACAATTTATTTTAGTAAAAATATAAAAATATAAGCAAAATATATATCCATCCAAATATAAATCATTATAAGAGCTGTCTGGATGGAGGCCGTAAGAATCTCTGTTTCGCACGAAATTTGAATGACATAATATACAGATATAGTGATGAAATTCCATAGAAGAAATTTTCAAAAAAATAAAAATAGGAAAAATAGGATGGGGGAGCCAAGTTAGGGCCCCTTAGGGAACAACCCCATTTAACCATATATGCACACACACACACACAAACACACACACACACACACGCACACACACACACACACACACACACACACACACACACACACACTAAGGTGGATCTTTCCTGGATGCATGGAAAGCCATGTAAATTTAGGTATTTTTCCTATTTATTTTACTATTTCTAACTCCCTAAATTTAATAATAAATATTAACATAATATGTATATCACGAAAGATTTATAAAATAAACTTGAACTTAAACTCTTATCCTTTTGTTGAATATATTTTAAAATAATATATATATATCCATATGTATAACATTTAATGTTAAATATTAAATATATAAATTAAGGTTTTTGTTTGTTTTGTCTCCTCTGATATATTGCAATGTCCATTATGTCTCTTACTTTTTGTGAATATTAGTTGTACCGTTGACTTCTTGTTATTCTATCAATTGTAACTTCCGTTACTTTGGTTGTCAATAAGTTGAGCTTAATCATGGTTTAATCAAATCATGATGTAGTTAAGAGGGGTATATCTTGAAGAAAAGCTCCCACCTCCTCCTTCGTCCCTTTGACCCTTCTGACTTTGATTCCTTCTATACATGGAACTCCGACGATGAGGTTTCTCTCTTCTACCGTCGGTAGAAGACCCTACCACAAAGATCGACCTCCTCCTCCATACCCTGGTTTCACGCCTTCTACCTCGTCAACGGCCACCCGATATATGCCATCTCCCTCACCCCATGGTCGGGAGCGACCGACACCAGGTGGAACTCGGGTATGTGCCAGCGAGGGGGCATTGGGGGAAGGGGATCGTGATGGCGGATGTGTGGAAGGTGATATAAACGACGCAGAGGAGTAGTTCTTCTGCTGCACGAGTCCAGTACACATGTGATGGGTCTAAGCGAAGGAGGGGGAGGCTGGGGGTGGAGGAGATGAGGGGGTGGAGGAGAGGGGAGGCTTGTGATAGAGAAGGGAGAGGCTGGGGGCGGTGGAGAGGAGTAGGAGGCTAGGGGCAGAGGAGCGGAGGGGGTGGAGGAGGGAGGAGGCTGTGGGCGGGGGAAGGGGAGGATGAGGAGGAGGGGAGGGAGGAGCGAAAGGCTAGGAAATTTTCTAATTTATTTTCTCTTTTATCCTAAAGTTACCGTTCATTTGTGTTGGAGTTGGATGTCACCTAAATCGAAGGGCACAAGTGATATAACAACAAGAAGTCAGAGGCATAATTGATATTTCTAAAAAGAGAGGGCATAACTAATATTGCAATATTTTGGAGGGGTATCACAGGTGTACTGGCCTCAGTCTGCAGAAGAAGCACTCCTATGTTGCTGCCTGTATCGCCCTCCTCACTATTGCCATCGTGACCCCTTCTCCCAATGCCTCCTCGCTAGCACGTACCCGAGCTCCACCTGGTATCGGTCGCTCCCGGCCACAGGATGAGGGAGATAGCACAGTTCATGTGGTCGTCGGTGAGGCAGATGGCGCAGAACAAGGGTGTAAGGGAGGAGGTCGGTCTTTATGGTGTAGGTCTCCCAACAGTTGCAGAAGCAAGAAACCTTGTCGTCGGGGGGCTCATGCCTAGAAGACGTCGAGTTCGGAAGGGGCGAAGGATGAGGTGTAGCTCTTTTCTTCTAGAAATTTCCCTCTTAACTACACCATTATTTTACTAAATTGTGGTTAAGTTCAACTTATTGACAACCAAAGTAACAGAGGGGCACACCAATAACAAGAAGTTGAGGGTACAACTGATATTTTTTTAAAAAGGGAGCATAACTAATATTGCAATGTCTCATAGGGGTAAAATTGATCAAAACCGCAATTTTAAATAGATAACAAATTCGAAGTTTTGTTAAACAGATAACAAACTCGAAGTTTTCTCTTATATAAATAACAATTATACAAGAACATATGAACTTAATTCTTGTGTTTTAAGATTTCTGAATTTTTTTATATTTTTATCTTTTAGAGTTTACTTTGAAACATGAATTATAATAATAATAACATCACCAAAGCTTTTTCTCACATTATGTAGTCAATTACAGGGTAAAAATCCTAAATAGTGTTCTAAGTTAATTTAGAAAGTTGTCTACAATTGTTTTATGATAGATATGGTTGACATAAATTTCTAACACAATCTTCCTCATTTACTCGGAGAGGTAAATTTCTAACTCCATTAAAAAAAGGAAGGAATTCCAAAAATAAATCAGCCATTGAAACAAAAAGACTTTGAATGTCAAGGGAAAAAAACAAAAAAAACAATCCCTCATTTTTTTCTATAGCCGGAGAAAAGAGAGCTAGAAGTTTTTTCCCTTCACATTCTAACTCTCTTGTTTCCATAAGGACCATTTTTTATTATTTTTCCATGAGAAAGTTGTAGTTGTAAAGAAAAGAGCCCACCCCTAAAGCTACAATAAAAATGATCCCTTGTAGGACACATCTCGTCAATGAAAAGAAAGTGGCATAGCATGCCTCACCACTCATACTAGTATATTCCCAAATCTTATCCATTTATAAAATCACTCATCCATTTATTAAACGGGTAATTCTAAACAAATGTACCCAACGAGTATCCACACATGTGATGTAAAATCCAATTTTAAACTAACTATTCATTCTATATTCTCTTACAAGAAAATAATAAAAGTAAATCATACATAAACTTCACACACATTCAACATAAAGTCAATTATAAATCAATCAAAAGTGTAAATTATTTGAGAATATATATTGAATGAAAATAGTGGAGACAACTCGTTGGCATTTTGTTCGTGGGTAATAACTAATGTGTAAGGTTCATGTGGGATGTCAAGTATATGTAATACATGAACGAGGAATATCACAAATTTATATCAATTAGATGATTTGTTCATATTGGATTAAAAATATGTGTATGTTAGAGATAAAAAAAGATAGTTGAATATGAATTGGTGAATGAATTTGGGTAATATAGAGAGAGTGTTATATATATATATATATATATATATATATATATAGGGGACCTTTCAAATGAGGTGGGAGCTTTTCTGAAATTGTAAAGGCCACTGTGAATTTAGTAAAAACTCTGTAACAGTTTTGTAAAGTGTAAACTGCACATTGTAAAAAATAAATTTTGTAAAATATAGCATCCAAATTTAAATTAGCATTTCCATCCAATATAATTATATTTTTATAATTTTATTTTCCTATACATGTTGTGATAATATTTATTGTTATATGCATGAAACAAGAAATTGTAAAATATATTGGAAAAATACCCAAATTGAGGGTGACTCACCATATATATGGTGAAACCCCGCCTCATTTGAAGTTTCTCCTATATATATATAGATATATATATAGGGGACCTTTAAAATAAGGTGGGAGCTTTTCTGAAATTGTAAAGGCCACTGTGAATTTAGTAAAAACTCTGTAACAGTTTTGTAAAGTGTAAACTGCACATTGTAAAAAAATGAATTTTGTAAAATATAGCATCCAAAATTAAATTAGCATTTCCATCCAATATAATAATATTATCATAATTTTATTTCACTATACATGTTGTGTTAATATTTATTGTTATATGCATGAAATAAGAAATTGTAAAATATATTAGAAAAATACCTAAATTGAGGGTGGCTCACCATATATATGGTGAAACCCCGCCTCATTCGAAGTTTCTCCTATATATATATATATATATATATAGGGGACCTTTCAAATGAGGTGGGGGCTTTTCTGAAATTGTAAAGGCCACTGTGAATTTTGTAAAAATATTGTAACAGTTTTTTAAAAGTATAAACTGCACATTGTAAAAAATGAATTTTGTAAAATATAGCATCCAAATTTAAATTAACATTTCCATCCAATATAATAATATTTTCATAATTTTATTTCACTATACATGTTGTGTTAATATTTATTGTTATATGTATGAAATAAGAAATCACAAAATATATTGGAAAGATACCTAAATTGAAGGTGGCTCACCATATATATGATGAGACCCCTGCCGCATTTGAAGTTTCTCCTATATATATATATATATATATATATATATATATATGAGGTTGGGGAGCTTGCACCAAGATGCATGTAACCTTACATGCACCGATACCATAAACATCCCTATTTTTTTATTGTTTTGAAATGAAATCATGTGGGATTTAGATCACCATATATCACCATGTTGTCATTAAAAATTCAACTTAATTCGATACTCCTAAGCCATCCATCAAGACTGTGAAAATTTAACGATCTTAGAATTGCTGAAATTTAGCCATCTAGATGAACATGTTAGGAACGTCTATTTTCCACGAAATTTGAAACACGTATTCCACTAATGGTCCTAAGTAGATCCTCCAAGTTTTCGTTTCAAAAAAATAGGCGTTTATGGCAACGGTGCATATAAGGTTATATGCACCTTGGTGCAAGCTCCCCAACCCCCCCCTCTCTCTCTATATATATAGGAGAAACTTCAAATGAGGCGGGGTCTCACCGCTTTTATGGTGAGCCATCCATCTGATCCATCTATTTTTAATCGCACGGTCGTAATTAATGATGCTTTAATTATAATACTTAAATGGTCGAAAACCCATTTTGGTCTTTTTGTCACATTCTAAATATAGAATGTGACAACTATATTGCCTAATCTCTCTCTTGATTAATCAATGGTAGCGACGGAGGTGCCCTCTCTCTCTCTCGCGCGTGCGAGCGACTACCGGAGGCACCAACATCCTCCCCCACGCAATCATCCAGAAGATGTGGAGGAAGGAGATGCGATGCGAGATCGTGGCTGCCCCTCTTTGCTATCCCGACGCATGCAACTCTCCCTTCGATGGCGGTGCGCGATGAGGATGATGGTGGCTCCCCTCCTGATGGTGACGTGCAATGATGGAGCAGGTACGTGATGATGCCATGGAGCTAGATATTGTTACTTCTCAAACTTTTTTTAACTTACAGGATCGGAGGAGAAAGATGAGGAGGAGGAGGGGTTCGATGAGACCAGCATCCTCCTCCATGCAATGCCTCTAGGATTTGATGGAGGGGTTCGTCGTATCCAACTTCCTCCTCCATGCAATACCTCTCGACCGCAGAGAGGGGGCATGGAGGAAGACACACATAAGGGACATGGCGGAGGCGAGATGTACGCGGAGGAGGGACCCCTTAGCTTTTTTACAAATCGTAGTTTTTTTTACAAAGTTGGAATGGTTTGTGCAAAAATTGAATTTTTTTTATAATCTCATGTCAATTTTTTACATGTTACTAATATCTAACATTGTACTTATTGTTGCAGAACTCTACATAAATATTACAAAGTGATCATATGATTTTAGAAAAGAGCGCCTAAATTTTACAAATTGATCAGACACTCTTATAAAGGAACACCTAAAAATTAAAAAGGAGTGTGGAACAATTACAAAAATCCACTTGAAATTTTACATTTATGACATATGGATACAAAGACCTATAAAGGACGCTCTAGTTTTACAAATAGACATGGAAAATATCGAAGACAGACACATGTTACAAATACACAATTAATTTTTACAAAGGGGCAAATCTCATTTAAAAGAAATAATACATTACAATTATGAAATTATTTTTTACAATGAAAACGATAAATTTATAAAGGAAATAACTCATTTTACTTCATAACTATTGAATGGTAATGTAAATATATGTAATAACCAACTCGCTGATGTCCTGTATAATATTATTATGTTGAAATTACAAACATATACAAAAAATCCAGATCGTTGAGAATGTTAATGGTAATTAATAAATGAATGTATATGCCAAATCTAGACAATACTAAAATAGTAATTTGATATCATCAAATGGATTTTGAATTTAGTAAAATCAAATTGGTGAAAATACCATTTTAGATAAGATTTTTGATGCAACCGTTAGATTGAGATCCGATGGATGCGATTGATGGCTCACCATAATATTGGTGAGTCCCCACCTCATTTGAAAGGGTCCCTATATATATATATGAGGAAAGGGAAGCTACATCATGATGTAGCTAACCTTAGCTACATTAGGGGAAATTTCGTCCTTATTTTTTATTTATTTTTTTGAAATTTCGTCCTTATTTTTTATTTTTTTTGAAATTTCGTCAGAAATAGAGACTCCTACGGCCTCCATCCAGAACAGGTAAAATACAACAAATCTGTGACCGTTAAAAAATGACTGTCTAGATAGAGGCCATAGGAGTCTCTGTTTCTGACGAAATTTGAATGACATATTAGAGAGATATAGTTATGAAAATCTATCGTGGAAATTTTGAAAAAAAATAAAAAAGAGGACAAAAATGCCCCTGATGTAGCTAAGGGTAGATACATCATGTTGTAGCTTCCCTTTCCTCTCTATATATATATATGTGAGGGGGGGCTTTCAAATAGGATGGACCCTTCCTGACTTAAGGAAGGCCACATCTTTTTGTAGAAAACACGGGTACTTTAGTAGAATGTTTGCACAATCTGTATATAATAGTACATTATAAATACGAAACTGCATACAAAACTGCATATTATAATACAATCATTACAACCGCACATTGTAATACAATATGTATACATATTCTACTAAAATCGTCATATTTTTCTACAAAAAGGGCTGGTCTTCCTGAACTCAGGAAGGACCAAGTTCTACTTGAAAGAAATCCTATATATATATATATATGTTGAAAATGATAGGATATTGGTTACACTGAACTAGCTTAAATAATGCGAAAAACATAAGCACACACTCATGTATCTGTATACATACATGTACATGTATATATGTACTTTAATATATACAGGTTCGGGTAGCATAAAGGAATCTCAACTTGAACTCGTACCCACATGGCTAGTAAGTTCTAAACTCAAACCTGTCTAAAAATAAACGGGGCGGGTTTTGAGTCAGGAATGGGCTCGGGTCAGGTTTCCAACTGATACAGCCAGATTGGCATCCCTACTCTTGCCCAACATTTTAAAAACCAAAGCGAGCATCAAATCAGAAAGGTATGGATTTTGGATTTTCATGGTTAGATCATTGGCATCAAATGGATCGAACTGACTATTGTTGATTTGGTTTGTGTGGTCAAATCGGATCGAATAGAGTTAGACCGTTATTTCATGCAATAAAAATGAATAATGCTTCCAATTTTTTTTTCAATGACACTTATTTTTCTAAGTTTTTTCAACATATACCTTATTTAAAACAGTTATAGGTGTACCTATATATTTTTATAAAATTCATAAGGATTTTTATTAGTATATCTGAGCTCATATATTATACCACCATAAAGACTATTGTTAATTTTTTAATAATATAGGGGCACAAGTGTAATTGCAAAAAATTAAGGATATAAATGTTATTAATAAAAAATCAAAAGATTACTGCGAATATTCTATCAAATTCATATAAATACATAATTGTTATGTACAAAATTAACAATATATAACTGTCATGGAAGGAAGAGATAAAGGAGTGTAATAGATAGGTTAGAATGAAACTAGATTGTGAATAGTTTCTAAAAACTGCATTTTATTAAATAAGTACAATTATTTTTTTGGTAAAAAACATATGGTCGAATCAATGGTTTGACTAAATTGGCTCAACTGGGTTAGTGTGGTCCAATCGGTTTTGACCATTTTCATTTTTTGAAAAAAAATCGAGTGGTTTGACTGTTTCTCTTATGGTTCTTGGTTTAATTGGGTAAATCGAGCCGTTCGGTTCGATGTCCCGTATAACTTCCCGCATTATGTCGGCCCTCCACGGTTCTAGTTGCACTTGTATTTCATCAACACCCGTCTTTAAAATTTTCCTGCACACCATTTCTAAATGTCGTTGCAGTAGTATCTCTGAACTGTCCCCGCTGAGATGCCAGCATGCTTCTCTTCTGGCCGCATTTTAGTCACTTAAAATCGATGTGTTTTTCTACCTGTCTTCCCAAGCTCCTCAGAATATTGTCGAAATAGTTCTATCAAATGCTCATCCTCCTACTCCTCCAGACGAGGCGGATCTCGCTTCTCATCCAACTCGGCTAGGAGATGTCCGAGTCTAGCATCGACAAGCATGCCGGTTGTAGCAAGATTGCGATGTAGACTTATCAGCACATCGCCACCTATGCATTCTCCTCTCTTCATCACATTACTCACAATTCCTAGACCGACGTCGACTCGTTCGTTTTCACAGCAACATCGGATGGCGACCCAATGAGTGCGGGCATCCATGGGGATTGGCACCTGCACCTGCCGGATCATCGTCCATTGCTGCTGCAATGCGGAGTAAGTCGATGTCAAGCTCAGGATGCTAAGCAACATGATGAAGAGAGGGGAGCGTGTAGATACTGATGTACTCGTGAGTCTGTGTTGTGGTCTTGTCTCTAACGACATCATTGCCGGTGCAAAACTTCAAAATCTCTTGGAGGAGTTTTTTGATCAGAGTCTTTTGGAGGAGTTGCTTCATCAGGAAATAGAAAAATATCTGGTGGAAGGGGTATGATATTCACCAAGAAACTCGAAGATATCTGGAGGAACAAGCTGATAAACAGATGCAAGAGATGTTTCATATGGAAACTCGAAGATATCTGAGGAGTATGTTGATAAATAGATGTAAGAAATGCTTCTTCAAGGAATTTTAAATGCAGCTAAAGGAGACGGAAAATAAGTTCTCACAACATAAACCCTGTACAACTATAACTCTCTTTTTTGAAAGAATGTCAAAAATATCAGCAGTCCTATTGTTGTCTTAAAAGACCATCATTTTATGGGTATAATATACTTATCTAAGTCATGCCGACTTTAGTTAGTTATTAAATGTATAGAGATTTAAGGTATTCACATCCATCCATCTCGGTGTGATGCCAAGGGCTAGAGGTGTTTGTGGATAAGATGGTTATTATTGGGGCAACAGAAGATTGCTGGTGGATAAGAAACAAATTAGGAGGAGGGAATAAGGATCAATGTACAAGATAAATGTAAACTCAAGAACTTCTTTTCATTAAACATTGAAACTTTGATGCAAGGCTTATACTTTCACAATAAGACGACTTACAATGTTTAAAACAAAGAAATGACTTACAACACTAAGGAGGATTACACTTAAAGACTCTTGTTGAGGTAGTGGACTTATTGTTGTTGTTTCAAATGAGGACATCTTGAGTGGTATTTATAGCCCATCCAAGAGGGTGGTGATATTTTGGAGGAGGGATCTAAAACCCTCTTCCATGCTTATCCATTAAATGGAAATATCTAGATATTTTGTTGGTAGGTGGAGAAATATCTAGATATTTTCCCCACCTCTCTCTTTTGTAGAAGCTTCTCACAAGTGAGCTCTCTCCTAATTAAAAAAATAGGTAAATTTTAAAAGTTCCTTATCTATACACTTAATTTCAATGTCATACCTAAACTTTAAAAAGTAAAATGCAGTGCTTGATCTTTAAGATTTGTTCCAATATAGTTCACAACTATTGAAATTTGTCATTCGTATTGTCTTTTTAGCCTTTAGGTTCGTGAATAGTTATGGATTTCTATGCAATTTACTCTAAATTACATTGACCTTAAACCCTAAACATGCACCTTGAAATACTAGATTGGTTGTAATCCTTCGAGTTTTTCTTATAACACATGCATTTACTTTATTTGCAATTACATTTATGCCCTAATAATCTTAGGGAATTCACACTATATTATTATTAGTACAATATAAGGACACATGTACAAACAAAGGGGCTACCGTAAATTATGTAGGAATATAAGGATGTAAGTGAAATTGCAAAAAGGTAAGGCATACGTATTTGGAAAAGCATGAAAGATCACAAGTATAAATATCCCTATATACAATACATATAATGGAGTTCTTTGGAGTGATATTAAAATTGGGATGAGCATTTATTTTCTTCAAAAGTGAATCATTCTGAATTTTTTTTGGTTAAGGTTGTGAGGAACTTTGTCGTAGCAAAGAAAGGGAAAAGATTTCAGATCAATCCTCAGTTAATTAAAGAATGAGTAAAATTAAGGATTTTTTGCACCATGAACCCTAAAATCTTGTCTAATTACATCTCAACCCATGTAGTCTATGAAATCACAACACAAACCCCTATGAATTATGCCTTGGCCCACATAATCTAATCTAATTATTACACCACAATGATTGGATAGGGTCATATACATTTTTTCTAGTAGTCAAGGGAGCAGGAGGTGTTGATCTTTGTTCGTTGGAGTATCAGCTCACTGTTTCTACCATTAGACCATAAGGTAAGTTCAGGGCCATATTTGTTAAATAGTGTAATATTATATTTTTATACATATTGTATTTGTAAATATTTCTAATAATTAATAAAAATAAAAAATAAAAATTTTAAAACAAAAAATAAATCAATCTCTATATTTAGCTATGTATATAATGTACCATATATATAGTTAATTTCCTTAAATAACCCTCACCAAAATTAACATTTATTATTTAATTTAATAAAGTGATGAAAATAAAAAATAATATAATTAATTATGTAAATAATTTTATTAACTCCACCACTAACTTCCTTCTTTATCTTTATCTCCATTCGAAATTTCCTTATCTTTATCTCCATTCAAATTTTTGAAATTCAAATTCAGTTTTTTTCTCTATTTATTTGGCTCCTCCTCCTTCATTTCAATTTGATCAATCTTTGGTGAGAGGAGCCTGATCTCCCAGAGCTTCTTATTGTAGAAAGGTGCCTAGCCTCCCAACCTTGTGGTGACAGGGAGTCAGCCTTCGTCGAGGCCATCACGACTTTATCCACTCCCACGGTGAGATCCACATTCCTTTATTTCTTGATCTCTCTTCTAGATAATTTTAGGTTTAAATTTTCATCTTTATTTCATTGTTCATTTTTAATTCTAGATCTTAGATTTTCATTACCATTTTTTCATCATGAATCGATCCATCTCTAATTACTGACTTCACGCTATTTTTCTCGATCTCATCGCTTCACATTCTACCTCATGTGTTCTCTCACCTCTGACCATGTACGGTGGTCGGAGACAGAGTTCTGATCTCCCATTTCATCGGGTCTACTTTTCATTCACATTTTCTATCAATAACTTTTTACTGAGCCATCGTGCTCGAGTCGTTGTATTTTTACTTTATTACAGGCACATGAATTTCAAAAAGAATTGATGTTCTTCAAATAAATACAAAAAAATAAAAAAATTTGGGTAGCGTCGCTGCCAAGCCACACCACTGCCTCGCCTTGCGGCAGTACCACCGCCACCGTCGACGTCTACCGCCGCATGGATCCCCCTCCACCATGCCGACTCCGATCTTCACCCATCCTCCTCCGTCAGCTGTATGACCACCGCCATTCGCCCAACCACACCCTCTGCTCCTGAGCACCTGCAAAGAAGCTCGAACCTCCACCGATCGAAGATGCCATCCGGGGTGGCCCACTGAATCCACCATCGGCCGATCGACGCAAAGTGCCGCGCATTCAATTTCTAAGTCTACGACCGCCTTTTTCATCCAAAGCCATGCTGCTAGCACCACCCGCGACCACCGCGTGCCCACGACTGCGCGCATCGTCCTCCAGCCACCATCAGCACCACCACCATCCCTCCACCACACCACACCCCCTCCACCAATTTGTCCCCCAATCGTTCCACCTGGAGACGTGCCATCACCGCTGACCTCCATTGCTTCTTAGTAGCAGCGGCGCCCCCTTTCGATTCCCAAGAACAAACGAAGAACATCAAACCTTAAAGGAATAAAATACTTTTTTGGGTAAATTGTATTCAAGTCCCCAATAGTTTTCAAATTTGTAGAAAGACCCCTGCCAGCTCCAGATCACGTGCTTGGCACACTATTCATTGGGTAAATTACGAAATTTTCTCTGCTATTTATTTTTTATTTGTTTAATACAAAACATTATCTATTTGCAATTCAGACCTTGATATCCAAATAATTATTTTGAATGTTATTCTTGTTGAAATAAATATTTTTATTATTCAATAAAATCTAGAAAATTCATGTTATATTCATGCTATGTTCCTCTTCATTGTATACAAATTTCATTGCATTTTATGTTTACTTTCTATTATTAAAAAATAAAAAACAACATATTATTTACCGTATGGAATTTGAAAAATCATAAAAATTCAAATATTACGTAAAAAAGTATAAAAATTAGATTAGTTTTCCATCTGTGCATTTTGTTTTCTATCCATTTTTCATGTATTAATTATTTTTAAAACCCAAAAAATTACACAATATTAAAAATGTTAAAAAATCATAGAAAATTGTAGAAAAATCCAAAAATAGTGATTTCAATTCCT
Organism: Ottelia alismoides; assembly: GCA_037367405.1. Lineage (NCBI taxonomy): Eukaryota > Viridiplantae > Streptophyta > Magnoliopsida > Alismatales > Hydrocharitaceae > Ottelia > Ottelia alismoides. The sequence goes on from JAZKJV010007458.1 coordinate 655,638, forward strand.
GTTTGTAGATAATTTCCTTTAGTTTACAGGAAAAATAATATTTATAAATTTTACATTTATTTGGTATTTTTAAATTGAAAAATAATCATGTTTGAATACTGTTTGTATTTTCCCTATTTTTCTTCATTTTAAAAATCCTAAAAAATCTAAAAATATCTGAAAACTTACAAAATAGTAAAAACATTAAAAATATAATAAGATTTTATTTGAATATTTTGAACATTTTTTGTCATATTTGAAAAATCCAAAAAATTGCATTTCTTTTGTGTATTAATTTATTTTGAAATTTTATTTTGAGAGTAAAAAAATTTGCAAAATTAAAATCACTAAAAGGTGAAAATTAGAAAATAAAAAGGGATTTTTACCTGGCAGACCCTATATTCTTTGTCAATTACCTCCACGACCATTAAAACAACCTAATTCCTCCCTCGACCCCGTAAACTTGCTCCGTCTTACCCCACGAACCCTACCGTTAAATTGACCCATCTTGAGTTAAATTGCTTGGGTTAAAATGAATTAATCAAACCACATGAAATCCAATAATTGGATTTTATTCCTCTTTTTCTCCCCTCCCCCTCCCTTCTCCTCCTCGGTTCCGGCGCCCCTCGCCCCCTTACCTCCTCCGCACCCACCTCCTCGCCTGCACCTCCCTCCACCGCGTCCTTAATGAATATCCATTTCTTCACCTTTATTCTATCATTTAGGCCTTAAAAACCCTAGCTAGTGCATGTAAATAACATTTATTTATACAAATTATTATTCAATATTTATTGCATTAATTGTATATAAAACATGGTTTTTAATGCCAAAATCATAGAATAAAGAAAAGAAAAGAAAAAAGAATAAAATATCAAAGATATTTTATGACCCTAAGCCCCGAGACAAAGTCAAGAATTGAGTTGGTCGACAAGGAATAAAGTAGAGGGAGACAAGGGCCAAGAATATGACAAAAATCCAATTCTTTTATTCATTATTTACGCATGTTTGTCACCTATAAATAAAGAAACTTTTTACATGAAAGTTGTAGAAAATAATGTAAATAAGAATACAAAATTAAGTTTGTACAAAACTAATGCACATTGTTCAATTTATACACAAAATAAAAAAAGCCAAAACTCAACTTCACAGACCCATATCTTTCAAATATCAAAACATGTCAAAATCACTCTAATTATATATAAATTTTTACAAGCTATTTAATGGCGGTGATTTAATATTTTTTTGGAGTTACTCTGTGAAAGTTAGGTTTTTGACCCTCATTGTATATTATACCAATTAAAATATTCAATTTATTCATTATGTATTATTTCTACAAATTCATATTTATAAATTTTTGTAATTATTATTTATAAATATGTAAAAATTAAAACTAAAATAAAACCAAAAGGAAAATGGAAAATAATGTAAGTCTATAAATACATAGACAAAATACTTATGTTATTACTTGTATATAAATAAAAGTAGATTTCATTCTTTTATTATTTATTTTATATATTTTTATAATATTGTAAATATGGTCTATATATTATTAAAAATACAAAACCAAAATAAAACTCATTAAAATACATTAAAATAAAAAGGTGTATATAAAACATAGGTAAAATACCTATAAATATACCTGTACAATTTACATATCTATTTATTTAAGTGTACAAATTATATCATAAAAATATAATAAAAATATATTTATACTCATAAAAATTAGTTATAAATTTATAAAATAAAATAATAAAATAAAATATACAAAATAAAAAAAATAAAATAGCCAAAATCTAGGCAAATATACCTATTAATACACTATTAGAAATTAACTATTAATAAACAAAGTCAATAAATAAATAAAAATCATAGTAAAATACTACATTAAAAATAAACATTTTGTATTTGATAATAAAAAATTAATAAAATCATTTATTAAGTTCAATTAATAATTCAACAATTGGTCATCCTGTTTTGTCGTTTTGCGCTGATGTGGACCAATCAGCATTCATCCTTTGTTGACTCCAAGTCAATTGTCTCCCCTGCTTCCAGACGTGACATGTCTGTCCAATCCCACGATTTCATGCATTTTTCCTTGGCGTCTCATCGCTCAATCCCCTTCGTCCCCTTCATATGAAATGATCATTGATCATCGTACATACTTACCATACCCTTTAATCTCTTGTATATACGCTTGAATCGTCGCAATTAGCCCGTCAAATAAGGGTGTCGCTATGTCCTATAAATAACCCCCGTTGACCCTGCTCCCTGAGCTCTCTCAGGTATAAGAGTTGTTTCTTTTTCGCCTTTTTTATGTCCATTTTGATTCCAGAATTTCACTCTTGCATTTAGTTTCGTTTGTGGATCTTAGCTATAGCCTAGAAAATCAAATCCTCAGTTTGCCAGAGTCGAGCTCCGGTGAGCTCCTCCGTGCTTGATCAACCGTTCTCCGACCACGCTCTCACCCCCATTTTCCTCCCTACCCATTTATTCATCCATTTTACCCTGTTGTCCAACCAGATATGCTCGAGATCTGCGAACCGGTGCTTCCTCCGCCACCCTCGTCGGAGCACCCCTCCATTCGCCCATCTCCCATCGATTCGATGCTTAATCAGGTCGAGGCATTTTGCCCTTGACCCATGAACTTATTTAGTGCAAGTACCAAGCCAGAAGAACCCCTGCTGGGGTGTCTTTGAGGATAAAAAGGAGCTCCAGCAACCTTGGACCTCCAGGTCTTGATCAGCGAGCCTCGGATATTGTAGAGTTATCCCACCGACGCGGAAGGATGTGCCGAGCATGTAGAGCATCTCAGCGTCGCCAGAGGGGCTGTGGCGCTCGAGGAAATTGAGAAAGAAGCTCGGGGAAGAATACCTTATTCCATGTTCTTCGTGGACAACATCAACCGTCGGATGAGTTGGTCCCGTCAAGCTCAGCTCACAGCGTATAAAAATAATTGGACATTTTGCTAATGGACCCCTAAACTTTATGTATTTACACTTTGGTCCCGTCAAGCTCAGCTCACATGTTGTCCCACATGAGTTGGGCAAATTGCAGGGACACCCCTGCAAGTTTTTGTATTTATATATAGTCCACAAAAATGAAATGAACGTTGTATATTTTTTTGAAATTTACTGGAAGGCCCTGAACTTTCTTGTTTTGCATTTTAGTCCTTTCTACGGTGCGTCATGTGTAGTCCCACGTGATGGGCATTTTGCATGGGTGCCCTGATAGGTTTTGTATTTGATAAATGGTATTTAAAGATTAAATAAACATGGTTTTATTCAGGCGAATTTTCACAAAGCCCCCTGACATTTATGTTATTTGCATTTTTCCCCTATTAGGACATATATTTTTATGTTGTTTTATCTATTTATTAAATATAGCGACCGTGCTCCTAAAAATCGACAAAATAGGGTTGAATGCTTTTTGTCATGTGTATCCACACTCATATTTTATTTGGCATTTTTGAGCATTTTATCTTTTTTTAAAAATTAAAAGGAGCCTATATATTCCCTGTTTAACTTAGAAAATACTAAAAAGATATAAAAACATCTCTAGAAATTCCCAAAAAATACATATAGTATATTTTATCCTATTTTAATTACATACCAAAAATCATGAAAAACAGAAAAACAAAAATCATAAAAAATTGAAAAACCCTAAAATCCTTCTTAAAAATCTAAAAAATCCTATAAAAATAAAAAAATACATTTTCTATTTTATATTTTTTTATATACATATTTATATATATTAAAATTGATTTGGGTAATTTTGGGACATAATTTCTATTTTTAACATCCAACTCAATTTCATGTATTTTATTTATCCCTTATTTGGGATTATTTTGACTTTAAAAATACCTAAAAATTAGCAAAAATTTCTGGAAGATTATAAAAATATTAGAAAATTTCGAAAAACCCAAAAATAATTTATTTTCTAACTTTTATCTATATTTATTAGCACTTATAAATATACTGCTATACGTTGTGTATATAAAGCCTTATGCCATATTGTGTGTGTATATATATATATAATATAGAAAAAGTACATAAAAATATAAAAATTGAAAAATATAAAAATCTAATACAAAAATATTAAGATAAACAAATAAATAAATAAAATTTATATAAAATTGAAAACCCACAAAAGGATCTATACATGATGAATGATTTGGTTTGTACATAAATAAGCATAGGCTACATGTATTGCTCTCTATGGTTTGACCTCTACATGCTTGCTTGCTATGCATTTTATGGTAGAGAAAATAAATTTTGACATCACTTGTGCTATTTATTGCCTTTATTTGATATTGTGGGCAAATTGTTGACTGGCTGGGAAAGGTTGAGTGGTCAACTTACCAACCGCGGTCTCGTCTCATGAGATCATGCTAACGTCCATTTTCCCATGTTTATCAGATGGCGTCGTAGCCGGGGAGCAATAGCCTAATTGTATTTCATTTTTTTTATATAGTCATTTATTTTATTCATTGATTGCTTGTTGTAAATATTCAGTGATGCATTTTTATTCAATAAATTCTTTGAATATTGTTGTAAATATTTATTGATCTGATTATTTAATTACCTATGCTAATGACATTTCCTTGTGACTTTGTTGCGAGGGCCCGCCATGCGAGGACGACTTTTTAGGAAGCTGATGCACCTAAGCTTGGGGGAGGCTAGTCTTCTCTCTATGACCAACTGGAGAGAGCACTAAGGAAGCAATGAGAAGAAATTAGCTTAGAATATATTTGAAAATTCATTTATGTAATTTATGGTGAGAAAGAGACAATTTTGGCATGTATATATTTGGACTCTACTCTTCACAACGAGGTCCAGCACCCGGGTGTCTGTTCACCTGGGGGCCTCGTCGCAGTTTTCCACATTTTCTCGCCTTCTTTTATTTTATTTTCTGTTGTTTTGAGTTTTGCGTCTTATTTCTATTTGTTTTGTGTGCATTACGCCCCTAGACTTAGGTCGCTTGACTCGGTAACTAGGTCCAAATCTTAATAATAATGCATGTTCCTATAGTCTATTACGTATGGATCTATCAAATTAATAACGTTAGGAATTCAGATCTAAGATCACATGTCGCTAGAGGTCGTATACAACACGTGCAAGACCTGTTGTGGCGGGCACCGATCGACATCAGAGACCAGACCTTGGTCTCATTTCTGAATAACTAACAACTGGTTCTTCACGATTAATAGCGACTACTGTTTAGGGTGATTTTGTCGATTGCTCACCATCATGTAGATATGTTTAAAAATTCTGTTTTGCATTCCGCATGGAGAGAGCCGGGAAGCACTGTAAGTCCTCTAACTCGGCATGCATCATTAGGTTCAATGGTGAGTTTTCCATCATTGAATTAACTTGCATGGCTTTTTCGCTATCTCCCTTTGATTTTGAGCACCTAGGACTTAAATGAGAATCTACAAAAATGTTAGGCGCTTGTATGAAAACAGACTCAAAACAAGTGAAAACCCAAAAATTAAAATAAGGGGACTGCTAAATAAACTTTGACCTTAATTAAAATCTGCAATGGATTGTCTTTGCTTTGGATTCATAAAGCCCTCATTATTTTCAGGTACCTTTTGAGGGGACCAAAACCCCTCCCATGAGCGATGCACGACCCGCTAAGGATTAGAACTCAAATCCCAGTCTATAATTGCCTTGTGTATCGCCTAAATTTTCGAAGTAATGGCGCTTTTATTGTATGTGACCGAGTAGAGCCTTGTCAACGATGGTGTTCTCGACTTGTGTGGAACATCGACATGGTCTAAAGTACTGAGCATTGGCCATGCATTCACGGGGGTTTCTGTCTCATCGGTTTGCATCCGAGTAGGTTCTTGCACGCTCACGGATGATTCCATTGCAAGTAAGAACCGAAGTAGCGGTTTCGCCTATCAACTTCCTCTCTCTATTTATTTAGCTGAGTAGGGATCCAGGAAGGGTTACAAGGACCTCATAAAGTGCAGACTACAGGTTACAAAGGAGGAGGACAAGTACGGGATACTTTTCTCGCAGTACTCTCTCTCCTATAGAAATAGCGTGCTAAGGACTTGTTATATAATATGCCTGAAATAACAACTCTAAAACTGAAAAAAATAATAAGTAGCTGAACCTTCATGACTTCACACGGCGTGAGTTGGTAAATCCAATTTTGTATTGTGTTTGTATGGATCTAGATTAAGATTCAGAGATCAAGTCCCGCGCACTTGCGGAAATTTTATCATATTTTTCTCCCTTTGAGTCTCGCTCAGTTTCGAGCCTCTCTACTGTTTTACATTCCAATTTCTTCCTCTTTGACCACCATATCTTTCTTCCTGCATCTATCACCCTCTTGCTTCATGAAGTCGATCCATGGATGGTTTAGTCGGGACTCCGCCCATGCCTATATCGATTCCATGGACTCGACCTCATCAATAATCCGAGGCGATTCCCGAGAATACGATCCAGATCTTACGGGTCGATCTCCAGACTCCTCGTCTTTTATCCTTCTTTTGACCACCCGATAAACAGGGACCACTCTTGTCCCACTTTTGCCGTTGTGAATGAAAGTCGATTACAATCCATATCCTTTTTCATTCACAATACTCCAGGATTGACCTTAATTCCAGATTCATTTTGGTAGCTAGAATTCAAGTGCAAGTGGTCTGATTGGGATCCTCTCATCTTGTAGATAAAAGCCAGCCTCAGTCCTAAATCCCAATCCAGAATTCATCTCCTTAGATTCAGACCCTGAAATGGCACCTCAAGGAAGAGGAAAGGGTCAACAACCTCCTCAACCTAAGCAAGGAGAGATGCCTGATCAGAATCAGGTGAACGTATAGTTATTGGCATCTATCCAAGCCATCCAGCAGCAACTGATCGAGCAGGCCATATCCTAGACGACATTCCAGATAATGCTGAATGATATTATGAATAGATCAGAAGGAGGAGGAGGCAGACCAGGAGGAGGAGGTGGTGTACCCCATGATAACCCAGATGAGGAAGAGCATGAACAAGGAAGGCCAGAACTCACGCTGAAAGAGACATACAACCCTGGAGACATGATCCACATACCACTGGTGCACACTCACTTTGAGATAAAGCCTCAGTTCCTTGTTCTTCTTCCTTCTTTCCATGAGAATACCAATGAAGAGCCTTACATTCACCTGCAACAATTTTCCCGCATATGCCATACTACCCACTACCCCAATGTCCCTTTCAACGTAGTGAAGATGATGACATTCTCTTTTAGTCTACAAGATAAGGCCCTCTACTGGGTCAACCATCTGGGGAAGATCGTGACGACTTGACAGGAGATGAAGTCCGCCTTCTTGCAAAAATTCTACCCTCTCGGTCGGCTCAACTAGATGCGGGCGAGAATTAGAAACTTCTCTCAGGGAGCCCACGAATCCATTCATAAAGCCTGAGAGATTCATAGATCTGCAGGAAAAATGCCCCCATCATGAAATTCCAAGGATCATCTTGGTCCAACACTTCTTCGGGGGCCTGAACGTAGAGAGTCAAAGGCTCATTGACGCTGCCTGTGGGGGCTCACACTTTAATAAGGATGAAGACGTCGTGTGGTAGATTTTTGACGAAATGCCCGAAGGAGAGGCCACCCTCTCTTCATCCAAGGCATACCAAAAGCAACCCCAGATCCTCTAGAAGAAAGTTCACATAGCAGTATCCCGTGAGGTGGAGAGAGATGAGAGCTCCAACCTCATCATCATCGGGGGCCATCTCTCAAAGGTTGATATTATTGAAAAGCAATCATAGGACCTCGAGAAACTCGCTGTGATCGAGAAGAGGATGCAGAACCTCGAGAAGCTGGACCAGATCACCAAGTAGTTGGAACTGCTGGCGGGCACCATCAGTTCTATCCAGTTGGCAACATCATCCACAGAAGCTTCAGCTGAGAAGAAGGATGAGCCATCACCGCCACAATAGCCTTAGTTGAGCTAGCAACCACCGATCGTCTACCATGTATACTACGTACAGATACCCGATCAGGGCCAGCTGAAACAACAGATGGTTGTCTACCAGCCAGATTTCCTCCATACATTAGATCCAACGTTCGCACCACCACCCTTGATCTAAGAAGTTAATGGTGTATACACCATTGATGTGCAGCTGCCCCGTCCTACCGAACCCTCGCAGTGCCAGCAGGCAGTACCACCAACCACAGGGTGGTTGTTTTGGTCAGTCTTTGCATCCTCTGCCACAATACCACCAGCCTCCCCAGTATACCAACCAATGAAGGCAGAATCAACACTATCAGCAACCATAGTACCGTCAGCAGCAGCCATATCACCAGTATGTGGCTGCCCCACCTCCATAGTATCAGCAGTATCCTCCTCCCTCCTACAATCAGTTTCAGCTTCCTCCACCACCTCAACACCACCAGCAGTCATTGCCTCCATTCCCAAACACGCAAAAACAACGTGGTCTGCACGCGGAACCTTTAGAGGCGAGTCTCGTAAACCCCACCCTTGACTACCTGGCCCATCTCATCAAAGGCCTTATAGACATGATGAAGAACTTAGACGACCTGATCGCCACAAAAACCACCATCCCGGCGCAGGTCAAAGCCAACCCCAACAGTTTTAAGAGAAAGGACTAGGGGCGGTAGGGCTTTGCCTCCATCTACCACCAGCTAGGGGAAGAATAAAGCTTTAGGTGAATCGTCATCTTCTAGATCAACCGTGCCAGCCACAAGGGTGGGTGAGGAAGAAGAACAAGAAGGAGGAGGAGCCATTCCAACTGCCACTCACCACCATCACCAATAACAAAAAGAAAAAAATCAGATAAAGAAAAAAGAACAAAAAGAAGATCGTCACCAAAGTGAGGTCGTACCAGCCATGGAGGAGCCATCAGCAACAGTCGATCCTATGCTAGCCGACGGAGCGGAGGCTCTATTTTTTGCATGTCTACCTACAGCTGAATCTTCACTTCTAGATTGTACACCTTTTTGTAATCCGGATGTATAAGATATTGCGGACAAGGATTTTGTTGTAAATAAGAACTCTGTTTATGATTCCAACGATGTACATATTCCTTTTCCTGATACAATAGAAAAATCTCAAAAAATTGCAAAAAGAAAAGGTGCATTATCTTATCCTGGAGTTGTGGAAATTAATAATAACTTAACTGTTGAGATTCCTTTGATGAAAGCCATGGAGTATATGCAAGCTATGAAGAAAGGTTTGAAAGAGGCATGTACAAGCAAGCGTCGCCCATCACAAAATAATAGACGATGATAGGTTGAGAAGCATGTTCTCACCATGGCTACTGTAGCAGCCATCATCAACCTTCCACCGAAAAAACAGGATAAAGGAGCACCTCTTATTGTTACGAGACTTTTATCAATTCTTCAAGCGCACTCTGCTTGACAGTGGTTCTTCCATCAACCTTCTACCCTCATCATTATTGCAAGAATTTGGGTTAGGTCCTCTTAAGAAAACACAAATGATCCTTTAGTTTGCGGATCGATCTATCAAGCAACCTAGAGGTCTTTTGGAAGACGTTGTAGTAAAGGTGCGGGAAATGCAGTTCCCCATTGACTTTGTAGTCCTTGATATGGACTCCCCCACACACTTACACCAGACTCCTATCATCCTTGGATGGCCATTCTTGTTCACCTTAGAAGCTGTGGTTGGCTATGGGTCTGGCAACATTACATTCAGCTCGGGCAACAACAGAATCACCATAGACATGATCAGTGAGCCTAAGATCGTAACTGATGAGGGACATGCAACATTGCTTGAAGTAGACTATGACTTCATTGTAGAAATTAGAGACATACCGCTCTCGTTGAACGATCCATGGACACAGGAAATCCTCTCCGTAGAGGAGGACATGGAAAGCGGAGTCGACGCAAGCTCCGATGATATTTGGGAGACAGATTCCCATATGTTGATGCATCTTTTTGATTCCAATGACTCATTCCAGCCCAAACACCATGAGCCTAGTGCAGAACTGCTCGACACATTATTAGAATCTCAACAGAGCACTGAGCTCAGCAACTCTACAAAAGCCCATGAAACACATCCACCCACTAGTACAGTTTCCGAAGTGACTGATAAGTTGGCCAGATCAGAACCGGAACTTAATCCACTTCCAGCAGGCCTGAAATATGCTTTCCTTGCGGGCGCAGAAAATATGTATCTGTTCATCATCAACAGCAGGCTGGCTCCGGAACAAGAATCTCAACTTCTCGAGGTCCTAGAGAAAAATCTGCATGGCACTTGATTGGCATGTATCAGATCTCCACGGGATAAATCCTGCATTATGTTCACACCATATTTACCTGGAAAAAGATGCCAAGCCATCCCACGAGTTTCAAAGAAGAATGAATCCTAATCTAAGGGACGTCGTCATGAAAGAAATCACGAAATGGTGTGATGCATGTTTCATTTATCCCATCTCCGATTCAAAATGGGTAAGCCCCTTGCACGTAGTTCTAAAGAAGTTGGGGCTTACTGTGGTTACAAATGACAGATGAGAGGAGATATCTACTCGGGTACCGACATCGTGGCATGTATGTGTTGACTACCGCCATCTTAATGCAGCAACAAAGAAGGACAACTTCCCCTTGACATTCATTGATCATTTTTTTGGAAAGACCAGCTGGCAAGGAGGTCTTCTGCTTCCTGGATGGGTACTCCGGGTACAACAAGTGGCAATCGCCCCTGAAGATCAGGAGAAGATGACCTTCACTTGCCCGTTTGATGCATATGCTTTCAGGAGAATGCCTTTTGGATTGTGCATTGCGCCAGCGACATTCCAGAGATGCATGCTTGCAGTCTTTGATGAGATGGTATGAAGTTTTCTCGAGGTGTTTATGGACGACTTCTCCGTCTATGGTGACAGCTTTGATTCTTGTCTTGAGCACCTGGACATAGTACTTCAGAAATTTCGTGAAGTCAATCTAGTGTTATCAAGGGAAAAGAGCCACTTCATGGTCACAAAAGGAATTGTGCTGGGTCATGTCATTTCTAAACGTGGCATGGAAGTCAACTCGGTGAAGGTGGATGTGATTGCCAATCTTGAGCCACCTCAGACAGTTAAGAATTTGAGGTCATTCCTAGGGCATGTGGGATTTTACAAAAGGTTCATTCGTGATTTCAGCAGCATTGCCCGACCTCTTACGGAACTTCTATGTAAGGACATTGAGTTTAATGTGGATCAACAGGTTCTCCTTTCATTTAATCAGTTGAAGGAGCTAGTCACTCAAGCTCCAGTCCTACAACCACCAGATTGTTCTCTTCCTTTTTAGATCATGACGAATGCGTCAGACTTTACAGTTGGGACTATGTTAGGACAAAGGAAATACAAGGTGTCCTATGCCATTCATTTTGCCAGCAAAACATTAGATGAAGCTCAAAGAAACTATACGGTGATAGAGAAAGAGTTGCTGGCTGTGGTACTCGCCCTCGAGAAGTTCAGATCATATCGGCTTGGATCTAAAGTCACCATCTTCACCGACCACTCTGCTATCTGACATTTACAACAGAAGAAGGATGCCAAACCCAGACTGATCAGATGGATCCTTCTCCTCCAAGAATTCGATTTTGAAATCAAGGACAAGCTTGGAGTTCAAAATGTGGCAGCAGATCACCTCTCCAGAATTGAGCAGCCAGAGCCTCTGTTGAGCAGTACACCCATTACAGACACCTTTCCTGACAATTCGATTTTGACCGTGGGTTCACTACCTTGGTATGCTGATATTATCGACTACCTCATTTTGGGGTTAGTACTGCAAGATTGGACGAAGATTCGAAAAGACAAATTCTTACCAATGATCCATTTCTACCAATGGGAGGATCCCCTCTTATTCAAGGAAGGATCAAATTGCATTTGGCGTAGGTGTATCCTTCAGGAAGAACATCATAGTGTCCTCAAGCATTGTCACTCGCTCGAATCTGGTGGACACTACTCTGGAGACAGAACGGCAACAAAAGTACTTCAGTGTGGCTTCTGGTGGCCCACATTATTCAAGGATATAACAGCTTTCGTCAAACGATGCATTAACCATCAAAGATTGAAAGGCACCCTCATAGCGAGAGATTAGTTGCCCATCAAGATCATTCAGATAACATATGTTTTCGATGCTTGGGACATCGATTTCATAGGACGTTTCCCCAATAGTCAGGTATATGAGCACATCCTTCTTGCCGTTGATTATGTGAGTCGTTGGGTTGAAGCTATCCCTGCTTGAGTCATAGACAACTGGACAGTATGCTGTTTTGTAAAAGTGAACATCATCTCACAGTTCAGGATTCCAAAGATTTTGATATCAGACTGGGGTAGTCACTTCATTAACAAAGAGGTCAAGAAATGAATGAAGGAATACATCATTGATCATCGAGTCGCATCTCCTTACCATCCATAGACCAATGGCATGGTCGAACTATAGAATAGAGAAATCAAGGCGATCCTTCAGAAGCTTTTCAAGTCGGATATAAAGAATTGGTCCCAACTCTTGGACTCCGTCCTGTGGGCATACAAAACCACTTACAAGTATCCTTTGGGTATGTCGCCCTATCATCTTATGTATGAGAAGCCATATCATCTGTCAGTGGAACTAATTCACAAATCCTTGTGGGCAATCAACATGTGCAATTTGGACTCACAGAGAAGTGGTCAGAAAAGAAAAGATGATCTGAATAGGCTCATGGATTTTCAAGACTATGCATACGATAACACATTGATATACAAGGAGAAGGTGAAACGCTGGAATGACCGGCACATTAGACGAAAGACCTTTGAAGTTGGACAGAAGGTGTCGTTATTTGATGCAAAGTTGAAGATCTTCCCGGTCAAATTGAAAAGCAAATGGAAAGGGCCGTTTCAAGTACGACAAGTGCGTGACAATGGCAACATTGCAATATCATATTTGTCTCCTGATAGACAACCATTTATTGTCAACAGTCAGTGATAACACGAAAATCCGAGCGACTAAGGTAAAGGTAGAAAAGTGGTCGTTGCGACCTCGACCACTCAGATGTGTCAATCAAGAAAAATGAACCACTAAATGAAGACAAAATCGATCAAAATACGAAGTAGCGGTCCTGCTATGGGATTAACGTGGTATAGCACCCAGGGTCGAACTCAAGGAGCACGGATTGGCCTCGCGGCCTACGAAGTAGTAAAAAGAAATAAAATAAAGGAAGAAAATATTTTTAGTGGTTTTTAAATATTTTTATATTTTTTGGATTTTTAAGTGATTAAGAAATTAGGAAAAACAAAGAAAAGCACACTTCAGCAATTTATTTAAAGCACTAAAAATCAACCAAAAATTCAAACAAAAATATTTTTATGTATTTTATATTTTTTAATGTTTTTGGTTAATTTTTGAGAATTTTCTGAGGTTTATTTAATTTTCTAAAAATCAAACAGTAGCTAAAAGAGATGGTACTATCCAACCGAGCCAAAAAGCCCTAGATAAAATATCTAAGAGCTCCAAAATGGCATGGAGTAATTTTCCTACAAAGAAGACAAAATGAGGAAAATTTAGGCACCAATTCTATTGTTTTTGGATTTTTAATTTATTTACTAGAATTTTTATAGGTTTTTGAGTGTTTTTAAGTTTTTAGTGATTTTCAGTAATGAAAAATAGCCAAAATTGGCTAGAAAATCAAACTAAGCAAAACAAACAGTGGGTAATTTTTATAGAATTTTTAAATGAGTTTTAATATTTTTTTGTGATTTTTCAAGTTAGACAGTGATAAAAATGAAGGTTTTTGAATTTTTTAAAATATCAAATGAAATCAGAAATGTCCTCAAAAATCCACAAAAAGTTTACATCATGGCAGGAGCCATGTGTCCAATTTTCGTTGGATTTGGAGGTGTTTTGCTATTTTATCCAAAAATAAAGAAGGGGCACTGTGCACAGGGACCAAAGTGCAAATACCCAAAGTTCTGGGGGGTCTGGTGCAAAATACCCAGCAAAACACGCGCCACGCGCGTGCCTGGGGCACTCAGGGACCCAAATGTAATAAAAATAAGTCCCGAGGACTTATTGGTAACAGGTACCAAAAGTCCAGGGTCTTATCTGCAAAACACCCAAAATATAACGCACATGTGGAAATAAATCACGCACAGGGGTATAAATCCAAATAAGTAAAAGATTCCATTCAACTGTTAACATCCAGAACCTCAGGGGCATACAATGCAAATAATCCAAATAAACACGTGACGAAGCACGTGGCATACAACGCACAGGGGTATCTAAGCAAATAAACTAAAGTGCGAGGTCCACTATGCAATTAACCCTAAAACTAAACAACTGAGTTCGATATCTACAGGACTAAAACAAAATAAAAGACAAGACATGGCCTAAGGGTAAATTACCCTTTATTATGCGGATGGGCTGGATGCGCGCCACGTGGATGATTGGATGGCGGCAACGGTGGGCGCTCCAGATGTTGCCTCCTCAGATCGGACGATGCTGGATGCTCCGGAGATGGACGGCTCGGATTGAAACTGGAGCGGGAGGGGCGATCGAACGACGATGGAGGATGCTGGAAGAACAAGTCCCCGGCGAGACTCGCCGGGCTCGGGTGTGCGCGGGGCTCCTCCTTGGAGCACTCTGAAGGTCGGAGAAGAAAGCTGGAGTGCTCCCGCGTCTGCTGGGATGCTCCGATGATCGAGCCGAGCTCCGAGGAGCTCGGGCGAGGTCGCCGGAGCTGGGCCTCCTGGCCTGAATGACCAAAGCCCTCAGATGGGCTTGGTAGCATCTGCAAAGTGAACCAGAAGACTCACGGGTCGAGGGCAAACTGCCTCGACCCGGTTAGGCGTAGCGACGGTGGCTGGTGGGTCGGAACGGATGAGCTCCGGCGAAGGGAGGACGGTGAAGCTCGACTCCCAGCTCCTGTGCGAGCTGGGTTGGATGGATACGTGGAGAAGATGCGCGGGAGAAGGGCGGGGGCTATGGCGATACCTGATGATCGGATAGTGGTCGGAAACGATGGGAATCGAAGGTGGACGGCGGCGGCGTGATTTGGGCGTAAATTGAAATCGAGGAATGATAAGGACCTATAGGGTTACCTGGGTGGTCGGAGAGACTGGGGAGGAGCTGGGGAAGCTCCTGGTCGTCGCCTCAAGGATCGTCTCCCTCCGAGGCTCGGAGCTCACGCTGGTGACGGAGCTGCGGCGGCGTAGCTCGCCAGATCGATGGGTCCTCCTCCTCTCCTCGCTGCGACAGGTCGAGGCGCAAGCTGTCACTCTCATTCTGATAACACGAAAATCCGAGCGACTAAGGTAAAGGTACAAAGGTGGTCGTTGCGACCTCGGCCACTCAGATGTGTCAATCAAGAAAAATGAACCACTAAATGAAGACAAAATCGATCAAAATACGAAGTAGCGGTCCTGCTATGGGATTAACCTGGTATAGCACCCAGGGTCGAACTCAAGGAGCACAGATTGGCCTCGCGGCTTACGAAGTAGTAAAAAGAAATAAAATAAAGGAAGAAAATATTTTTAGTGGTTTTTAAATATTTTTATATTTTTTGGATTTTTAAGTGATTAAGAAATTAGGAAAAACAAAGAAAAGCACAATTCAACAATTTATTTAAAGCACTAAAAATCAACCAAAAATTCAAACAAAAATATTTTTATGTATTTTATATTTTTTAATGTTTTTGGTTAATTTTTGAGAATTTTCTGAGGTTTATTTAATTTTCTAAAAATCAAACAGTAGCTAAAAGAGATGGTAATGTCCAGCCGAGCCAAAAAGCCCTAGATAAAATATCTAAGAGCTCCAAAATGGCCTGGAGGTAATTTTCCTACAAAGAAGACAAAATGAGAAAATTTAGGCACCAATTTTATTGTTTTTGGATTTTTAATTTATTTACTAGAATTTTTATAGGTTTTTGAGTGTTTTTAAGTTTTAGTGATTTTCAGTAATGCAAAATAGCCAAAATTGGCTAGAAAATCAAACTAAGCAAAACAAACAGTGGGTAATTTTTATAGAATTTTTAAATGAGTTTTAATATTTTTTGTGATTTTTCAAGTTAGACAGTGAAAAAAATGAAGGTTTTTGAATTTTTTAAAATATCAAATGAAATCAGAAATGTCCTCAAAAATCCACAAAAATTTTACATCATGGCAGGAGCCATGTATCCAATTTTCGTTGGATTTGGAGGTGTTTTGCTCTTTTATCCAAAAATAAAAGGGGGCACTGTGCACAGGGACCAAAGTGCAAATACCCAAAGTTCTGGGGGGTCTGGTGCAAAATACCCAGCAAAACATGCGCCACGCGCGTGCCTGGGGCACTTAGGGACCCAAATGTAATAAAAATAAGTCCCGAGGACTTATTGGTAACAGGTACCAAAAGTCCAGGGTCTTATCTGCAAAACACCCAAAATATAACGCACATGTGGAAATAAATCACGCACAGGGGTATAAATGCAAATAAGTAAAAGATTCCATTCAACTGTTAACATCCAGAACCTCAGGGGCCTACAATGCAAATAACCCAAATAAACACGTGACGAAGCACGTGGCATACAACGCATAGGGGTATCTAAGCAAATAAACTAAAGTGCGAGGTCCACTATGCAATTATCCCTAAAACTAAACAACTGAGTTCTATATTTACAGGACTAAAACGAAATAAAAGACAAGACAGGGCCTAAGGGTAAATTACCCTTTATTATGCGGATGGGCTGGATGCGCGCCACGTGGATGATCGGATGGCGGCTACGGTGGACGCTCCAGATGTCGCCTCCTCAGATCGGACGATGCTGGATGCTCCGGAGATGGACGGCTCGGATTGAAACTGGAGCGGGAGGGGCGATCGGACGACGATGGAGGATGCTGGAAGAACAAGTCCCCGGCGAGACTCGCCGGGCTCGGGTGTGCGCGGGGCTCCTCCTTGGAGCACTCTGAAGGTCGGAGAAGAAAGCTGGAGTGCTCCCGCGTCTGCTGGGATGCTCCAATGATCGAGCCGAGCTCCGAGGAGCTCGGGCGAGGTCGGCGGGGCTGGGCCCCCTGGCCTGAATGACCAAAGCCCTCAGATGGGCTTGGTAGCACCTGCAAAGTGAACCAGAAGACTCACGGGTCGAGGGCAAACTGCCTCGACCCGGTTAGGCGTAGCGACGGTGGCTGGTGGGTCTGAACGGATGAGCTCCGGCGAAGGGAGGACGGTGAAGCTCGACTCCCAGGTGCTGTGCGAGCTGGGTTGGATGGATACGTGGAGAAGATGCGCGGGAGAAGGGCGAGGGCTATGGCGATGCCTGATGATCGGATAGTGGTCGGAAACGATGGGAATCGAAGGTGGACGGCGACAGCGCGATTTGGGCGTAAATTGAAATCGAGGAAAGATAAGGACCTATAGGGTTACCTGGGTGGTCGGAGAGACTGGGGAGGAGCTGGGGAAGCTCCTGGTCGTCGCCTCAAGGATCGTCTCCCTCCGAGGCTCGGAGCTCACGCTGGTGGCGGAGCTGCGGCGGCGTAGCTCGCCGGATCGATGGGTCCTCCTCCTCTCCTCGCTGCGACAGGTCGAGGCACAAGCTGTCACTCTCGCGGTCTCTCTGGAGCTCACAGGTGAAGGAGGCGAATGGCCATATATGGAGCAATCGAGTGGCGGAGCTGCAGCTATATACGGCTAGGGGTCCGAGAAAGATGGGTCCGGGCAAGCTCTGGAGCGCGCGGATCCCGAGGATGCGGCTCCGGCGAGGATGTCGGATGCAAGGTTAAGGATTCGGACCCGGGATTTAGGTGATAGGCATTCGGGTTTAGCGGGGAAAAATCCGAGAAATCAGGGGACCCTCTAAGGACCGTGCAAAGTGGTCCTGGGGGGGGTAGTTGACCGGGCGGTCAACAACCCCAGGACCCAATGGAAATCGGCCACGTGGCTGGATCTTCAAGCACAAAATAAGGGTAGCTAGGGGCCGAATTTGCAAAAAGTTAAAACATGAAAGATTCTTATTTTATTTTTTTTCTATTTTTTAGTGATTTTTAATTATTTTTTGAAAATAAAAATAAGGTATATACATAGTATGTAATAAATACATAGGTATATGTACACTATTAGGGTTTTTGATTTTTTTGATTTTTAATTATTATTTTTATGCAGTTTTATTCCTATTTTTTATTTTATTCATTTATAGAATAAAATAAGGAATAAAAAGATATTTTTAATTTATTTTTATTATTTATGTACATAGGTAAAATACATATATATGTTCATTTATATACATGGTATATGTACAATGTATTTTTGTATTTTTAATTTTGCTATTTTTTTGTTTTGATTTTACTTGTTTTTATTTATTTATATTATAAAACATAGAATATTTACAAAAAGTTTCAAGATTAATTTTATTTATTTACAAGGTTAAATAAATACATAGAAGTGGTTTATGTACATGATGAAAGGGGTATTTTAATTCTTTTGGATTTTTAACTTTTTCTTTTGTTTTTATATTTTATAAATATATACAAGTATTTACAAGCATATTTTTGGTGAGGAAAATAATTTTATTTTAATTACACAAATATTTACACTCATGAGCCCCTATCTCCCTCTACTTTGGCTTTTATGCGGTCAGGCCCATGCTGAGCCCTCCCTTGGGTTAGGTTGCTCAATATTTATTCTAAATATTTCCCTCTTTTTCTTTTTAATCTTTATTCTTTTATTTTTGCACAAAAACATGCTAATTATAGGTTTTTACACAATGCATGCTTTTGGTAATTATTCTTATTTACATATATCTACATGCATTTGCAAAGGTTTTTGTAGCTAAAATATAAGAATAAAGAGTGATGAATGAGTATTCATCACCCCCCTATACTTAACTTTGCTAGTCCCTTAGCAAACACTTATTTGAAAAAGAAGTGAGAAAGAAAGAAAGAAAAAGAAAAAGAGGATGTACATGGATCAAGGTTGATTATTAAACTTGCCTTAATTAAATTGGGGTATGGAGCTTGATCAGGTCTTTGGATTATTAATTTGTCAGAACCTTATTTGGACTTAAGTCTAAAACTCAACAGCCTCCAAGTTCCACTAATCTATAACCAAGACTCCTCAATGCCCCAGATCAGAACAAGTCATCAATCACAAACCCTGAAGACCATGAATCTTTTCTTGTCCTGTGGATGTGAGGTCTAAGCTCTCCACCTCAGAAATGGCAACTTGACAACCCTCCCCAACAAGGTAACTCTATGACCTCAATCTGGCCACTCTTTCCTCGAGGAGCGGGGTATTCCCTTCTAAGTTCAAGTTCAACCGGCTCAAGAAGGGGGGGAAGAAGAGAATGGGTCAAGGCCAGTGTAGCCAAGTACCCTTGGGAGCTTGACCAGTGTAGCCAAGTCTCCCTGCTGCAAGCTACAACAGGTGGAACATGAAACCAAGCTTTGCTTATTGCACTCTATATACATACTCTGGTGGGATTATCATTTTCTATCAGACCCACCACTTTTTTGGAGTTCTTTTCTTTTTGCACATTTTTTTTTCAAGTGCATCTGTACAACATATACATGTGCAGCATATATACAAGGAGTTTTTCCTCTTGAGCCAGTAGACTATCCCTCTTTTGAAGCTTTATTGCAACCCACAACTCCCGTCGTTAGACCTCATGGCAACCAGACCAAGTTGAGACGCACTTCCTTCACTAAAAGAAGAAGAGAGGTTCCGCCTAGAAGTACTACCCTCATATGCTACCCCAAGCCAAGGAAGACTGCCTCCTCACCACCTCCTCCGTGGAGAGCTCGGTGCATAGTGCTGGTGTCCAAGTAAAGCCATAATCTATATGAGTCATGTGTTGTTGTTAAGTGCTCTACTTAGGCTCATTGAGATGACATGTGATCATAGCCTAGTGGACTCAAAGAATTAAGTCACCATGGACCTGAGAAGCCTTAAACCTAAGCCCTATAAGGTTCCTCTTAGAATTTAGGTGGATTAAGATCTTAATCAAGCTCCATTTCTCAATTTGATTCCAGGCTAGTTTATATGAAATATATACACACCCCCTATACTTAGCTCGAACGATGTCCTCAGAGTCAAGAGCGATGAAGAAGACATAACTCGTGCTAGGTATAGGGAAGTGAAAAGAAGGGCTATATACAAAGAAGAAGAATGAAATAGAAAAGTCAAAAGAAGCCTCGGGTCTTCCCCCTATACTTAGGATCAAATAATCCTAAGTATAGCAGGATGTTTACTAAGGGAAAACCAAGTGGAGAATGTACAGGGTCTACCCCCCCTATACTTAGGGTGAAATATCCCTAAGTATAGGCAGCAAAACAGGGGTAGGCAGAAACAAAAGAAATACTCAAAAGGTCTCACATCCCCCCTATACTTAGGGTAAAGTGCACCCTAAGTATAGCATAATCAAAAGATGAAGAAAGGGATGTGGGACTAAGGAATGTAGTGATATGGACATCTGGATCTATACAAGGCGGAGGAACAGTGAAACTCAGGCGTGAGATGCATTAGATGTGAGTCAAAGACCACATCTCACGCAAAATGAATAGGGGCAAGATCAGCGACCCGCGGCTTATGATCTAGAAATGACTTGAGCCTCTGGCCGTTCACTCGAAAGGTACTCTCAGAAGACAACTCAGATATGTCGATGCTACCGTTGTCGTGTACCTTTCTGACCAAGTAGGGTCCCTTCCATTTGCTCTGTAGCTTCCCTGGAAATAGACGTAGCCTCGCATCAAACAGCCATACTCTCTGTCCAATCTCAAAATGCTTGTGGCTGATATGAGAATCATGCCACTCCTTCACTTTCTCCTTATAATGTAGGCTGTTTGAGAATGCTGTATCTCTAAGCTCCTCCAGGACTGCTAACTCTGCCCTCCTCTAGTCTCCCATACCATCTGGATCCATCAGAATATCTGTGACTGCCCAAAGTGACTTGTGCCTCAGCTCAACAGGTAAATGGCATGGCTTGCCATATACGAGGCGAAAGGAAGATGTACCCAATGGTGTCTTGAAAGACGTCCTATATGCCCACAAGACCGAGTCCAAAAGCTGTGACCAATCCTTTCGGTCAGGGCGGACGACTTTCTGCAATATTGTCTTGATCTCCCTATTCGACACCTCGGCTAGACCATTCGTCTGTGGATGGTAAGGTGTAGCAACACGATGATCTATGCCGAACTCGCTAGCAAGTGCCTTCACCTGGTCGTTTATGAAGTGAGATCCCCCATCAGAAATCAGAACTCGTGGAACCCCGAACCGCGTGATAATATGCTTCCTCAAAAATCTGCAAACTGTCCTCGCATCAGCGGCTCGGGCGGGGATAGCCTCCACCCAACGACTAACATAGTCCACGGCCAACAGAATGTACTCAAATCCCTGACTCTTAGGGAATGGACCCATGAAATCGATGCCCCATGCGTCAAAAACCTCACAGAAGTGAATGGGCTGCATCGGCATCATATCACGCTGTCCACAAGTGCCCATCCTCTGACAGTCAGTACACCTCTTCACGAACTCATCTGAGTCCTTGAAGAGGGTAGGCCACCAAAAGCCGGATTAGAGTACTTTCTGTGCCGTTCTCCTCCCAGAATGATGTCCTCCTGCCTCAAGCTTGTGGCAGTAAGTGAGGACGCTATGGTGTTCCTCCTGAGGAATACACCGACGCCAGACGCTATCCCCTCCTTCATGGTAAAGGATGGGATCCTCCCAGTGGTAAGACTTGGCCTTCGCAAAGAAGGTCTCAAGTCTCTGCCTGGGCCAATCTTGTGTAACTTTCCCAGCAACGAGAAAGTTCACAATATCGACGTACCATGGGAGTGAGGCGATAGCAAGGATCGCCTCATCTGGGAAGGTATCTCGAATAGGATCAATCTTCTCAGACTCCTCAGGCTGCTCTAAACGGGAGAGATGGTCCGCCACCACATTCTTGACTCCAGGCTTATCCTTGATCTCAATATCGAACTCCTGGAGTAGAAGGATCCATCTAGTCAGTCTGGCCTTGGCATCCTTCTTTGCCATGAGGTACCTGATGGCGGTGTGATCTGTGTACAAAGTCACTCTAGATCCAATGATATACGATCTAACTTATCTAGGGCGAACACTACGGCTAGCATCTCCTTCTCTGTGACTGTGTAGTTCCGCTGGGCGGAATCCAATGTGCGGCTAGCGTAGTGGATAGCAAATGGAACTCCATCCCTCCTCTGTCCCAGCACTGCCCCTACGGCAAAATCGAAGGCGTCCATCATGATCTCGAATGGGAGAGACCAATCAGGCGGCTGGAGGACAGGAGCCTCAATAACACACTGCTGGAGAGTCGCGAAGGACGAAAGACACTTGTCATCGACAAGGAACTCGGTGTCTTTCGTCAAGAGGTCAGTCAACGGTCGGGCAATCCTGCTGAAATCCTGAATAAATCTCCTATAAAATCCAACGTGCCCCAGAAATGACCGTAGCTGCCTCAGATTGGACGGCGGTGTGAGTTTCCTAATGACATCAACCTTGGCCGGATCAACTTCCATGCCCTTGTTGGAGATGATATGGCCAAGCACCATCCCTTGAGTCACCATGAAGTGACTCTTCTCCCAAGATAGAACCAAATGGTACTCAATACATCGCTGGAGTACTCGGTCTAGGCAGTCAAGACAGGAGTTGAATCCGTCGCCGTAGACCGAGAAATCGTCCATGAAGACCTCCAAACACTCCCCTACCATGTCCGAAATGATCGACAGCATGCACCTCTGAAAAGTCGCAAGGGCATTGCATAGCCCAAATGGCATGCGTCGAAAAGCATATGTGCCGAAGGAACATGTAAAGGTGGTCTTCTCCTGATCCTTAGGAGCGATGACCACCTGGTTGTAGCCCGAGTACCCATCCAGGAAGCGATAATGGCTCTTCCCTGCCAGTCTCTCAATGATCTGGTCAATAAAGGGCAGGGGGAAATGATCCTTCTTGGTGGCCTAGTTGAGTCTCCTGTAGTCAACACAGACCCTCCAAGAGGTGGGTACTCGTGTAGCAATCTCCTCTCCTGACTCACTGATCACAGTCGTGATGCCCGTCTTCTTGGGCACCACATGCAAGGGGCTGACCCACTTGGAGTCGGAAATGGGATAAATAAAACCTGCACCCCACCATTTTGATATTTCCTTCATCACGACCTCTCTCAGGTTGGGGTTCAGTCGCCGCTGGAACTCACGCGACGGCTTCGCCCCCTCCTCGAGATAAATATGGTGGGAGCACACTGATGGACTAATCCCATGGAGATCTGCTACGCTCCATCCGATTGCCTTGCGATTCTTTTCAAGAACCCCCATCAAACGGGATTCTTGCTCTCCAGTCAGATTGGCGGAGATGATGACTGGGTACATCTCAGGCTCGCCCGCAAGGAATCGATACTTCAGCGAAGTAGGGAGCGGCTTCAGCTCTGGAAGGCTGGGTGCTGGCAAATCTGGCTGCTGAAGGAAATGAGTGAATGCTGCTAAGTCTGCCAAATCTGCCTGGGAGAAAGAAAGCGAACTCTCGCAAACTGGATCTGGAGAAGGCTGCTCAACTGTGCTGTCTCTGATCTTCTCTGTATCAACCTCCTCCTCATCTGTCGGCTCAGGTGGACTCAAGTCTGGCATCTGATTATCACAATCTGCCCAATCAGACTCTGAATCCGAGGGATCTGAATCAAATGCAGTGGCATCAGTACCACCGTAACACAAGGTGGCCTCAGCACCACCATCACTGAAATCCGTGTCGCGGTCCAGAACCGGCTCTGCTGCCTTTGTGGTATCCTGAACCAGGGTTGTGCTCTCCAGACTCTCCTCTGCTATCATCTCGGCATCAGCTGTGTCTGAAAATGAGAGGATGGCCTGTGCTGCTGGATCTGCCCATGCTGCCTCATCGTCTGTGATCACAAAATCACAGTCCTGGTGGATGTCTGGCTCTGCGTCTGTCAGCTGCTCTGAATCCGTGCTAGCCTCTGAGCGTGCTCTCTCTGGATCTGTAGTCCTCGACCGTCTCTATTTGTAGACTTTCGCCCTCGACGCGAAAGTATACCTTCCCGCTATCATGATCAGTCACCGCCTTGGTTGTGGCCAAGAACGGACGACCGAGGATGATGGGGGTATCGGTCACTGAATCAGGGATCTCCATGTCCAACACTACGAAGTCCACGGGGAATTTCAGGCCCTGAATCGTGACGATAACGTCTCGCAACAACCCCTTCGGCCTCTTGACAGATCGATCAGCGAACTGAAGGACTGTCCTGCTCTGTCGAAGAGTGCCCAACTCGAAGCGGTCGAGAAGGGCTGCCGGAAGTAGGTTGATCGACGATCCGCTATCTAATAGAGTCCCGTCGAACCTCTGCTCACTAATCTGGCATCTGACATACGGAGCTCCTGAATCTGGCCTGTTGGCCGGCAGACGGTTCTGGATCGCGAAACATGTGGCTTTCGTCAGCACATGAATCTCTGAAGTGTGGTTCCTCCTCCTCCTCCTGACTGTGGTCCTATCTCTCAAAGATCGCTGAAGAAGGGGGATGTGCTGCAAAGCCCCCTGGAGGGTCAGCTGGATGTGAAATCTGTCGATCATGCTCTGGCTGAATTCCTCCTGCTCTCTCTTTTTTGGATTTTTTTTCTTTTTTCTTCCCCTTCCCCATCTGAAGGGCTCTAGGGAAGGGGATTACAGGGTCCTTCGCAGATGAAGGACTAGGAAAAGGCCTAGACGGCTCGACGGCCGGATCCACACATACATCACTCACCACAGTGGGACCAGAAGAAGCTAAACCTTTTCCTTTATTCACAATAGAGTTCTGAGATACATCAACACGAGGAAAGACAACATCTCTATCAAAATGAACACTGGTGGCCTCAGTACCACCTCTGGCTGGCTCTGTAACTGGACGTCTCGCGGCCTCAGTACTGCGGGCTGGCTCGGTTATGCTGGTGGCGTCAGTACCACCTCCTCGAACTGCTGAAGCGGCAGCCTCAGTACCGCCGGTAGAATCAGCATCCTTGGTGGCGTCAGTACCACCGTCATCATCGTGTGCGACATCAGTACCGCTCTCCTCCTCCTCATCTGGCGCCCTAGGTGGATCCTCACGTCGTCGTTCAGATGAGGCGCCGCCTGCTGGTGCTCTACCGCTCCTAAGTGTAACAAAATCAGCATCAAATAAATCCGAAGACATATCATCAAATGGGTCACTAGGAGTGGCAAGCTCAGTGTGTACTACCTGCTCAGACTTCCTCTTGAGGTTGTTCGGATTCGGCTCGATCTGTGTAGGAATCGCGGCCTTCCCTCTCACAAGGTCCCGCATCTCCTGGCGGAACTCGTCCATCTCCCGTCTGAATGTAGCCTGCTGATCCGGTGAGGAGGAGGGCGATGTCATCCAAGGCGGGGCTCTCATGGGAGGCCCGCGGGTAGCCATCTCTGGTGCTGAGGCTGCTAGAACTGCTGGTAGTGCTGCTGAGAGGGGTAGGAGGAGGGATGATGCTGGTATGCTGGGTGAGCCTGCTGCTCACGTCTCCAAGACTGTCCCTGCTGCTGATAGGGACGAGGACGCGAAGGACGAAGGCTGTGTGGCTGATATGCTGGGGGCTGCTGCTGTGGCTGGTGATCTCTCTGCTGGGCGTACTGCCCTCCCTGACCCCGGCTGGCTGCTGCTGGGGCTGGGTACCTCCACTCCCCCACCTGAATCCGGGATGGTCTCGTCGGATCCCAGGCTGGGGGCGGTCATACCAAATCCCGTTGACATCCATCAACGGCTCTGCATCATAAGGGGCTGGTGGGAGTACTGCCAGAGGCTGATCCGGCTGGTAGACCACCATCTGCATGTCTGGGAGATGGTGGGGACTGGTAGGTGGGCTGCGGCTGCTGGTACGGCTCCGCCTGTACAAGATGAACCTGTCTAGGCTGCTGTAAGGAGCTGGAGCGTTGGGACGAGCTGCTGCTGCTGCCGGAGTCGCCTCGCGACTGAAGACGGGGCTGTGAAGCCGTCTGTGCCTCCTGGAGGCACATGAGCTGGGTCTTCATGTCGCTCAGAGTCTGTGCCATCTGCTCCATCTGTGTGATGCCCTGGCACTGCTTCTTCTCGATCAGCTCCATGCGGTCCAACTTCTCGCTGATGATCCCCATGTCCGCAGCGGACGACTCTGCCTGTGCTGCTGTGACTGCGGACGAACTAGATGGACCTGCATCGACTCGTGCTATCCGCTAGTACTGCACGGGTCCTGGCTGCTGCTGGGGTCTCTGTGTGTACAACCAGGTCTGGGACATCACCATGTAATTCTCGGCCATCTCCCTCGTAAATGGCCCAGACCTGGTCGTGGTCCTTGGCGAAGTAGGACCCGCCGCAAGAAGCGTTCACCAAACCCTGGAGCTCTGGTGTCAACCCGCTGAAGAAGCTCTGAACTAGGTTCGGCTTGGAAATGTCGTGGTGCGGGCATCTGTCTGTGAGCTCTCGGAACCTCTCCCATGCCTCGTGAAACTTCTCGTTGGGGAGCATGGAGAAGTTGCTGATCAGGGCCCTCCGCTGCATTCGTCCGCCCGAGTGGATAGTACTTGTTCAAGTACTCGGTGCGGAGCTGCTCCCAGGTGTAAACAAACCTCCCCAAATGCTTCAGCCAGGTGGCTGCTCTGTCAGCTAAGGAGAAGGGGAAGGCGATCATCCTGATCGTGTCCTGGTCCACCTGACGGTCGTGGACAGTGCTGCATATCATCAAGAACTCCTGGAGGTGGAGATGGGGCTCTTCTGTCGCGAGTCCGTAGAAGCGGGGGAGTAGCTGCAAAGTGTTCGGGGGGAACTTGAAGTCCCCCACGATCGCTGGAAGTACTACCCAGTGGTGCGTTAGCGTCGATACGGGGTTGTGTAACTCCCACATCGGTCTCGGTGGTCCTCCGGCCGCTCCTGCGGCGGCTGCCGCTGCTGCGGCGGCTGCCGCTGCGGGTGCTGCATCCGCATCATCTGGGATCCTCGGTCCCTCTCTCCTCTGCTCTCGCTCTGCTCTCTCTGCTCGCATCTGCTCCATCTCTCTCCTCATGTCGAGCATAAATGCTCCCTGATCCCTCAGCTGCTGCTGAACGGTCTCGAACGAGGCGATCAGGGTGGAGTTGATCGCTCCCTGATCCAATACGAAGTGCTCAGGCTGACGGGAACGATCCTCAGAACTGTTGGCCATGTCGTCTGCTGCAAAATCAAACGAGCCCAACTCAGGTGCTGTCAAATCTATCAATCTCTCCTCGGGCTCATGTCTCTCAGGTCCGAAAGAAAGGGGGTCGAGGGGGAACAGGGCGGAGTCGTACTCGGGCTCGGAGAGCTGATCTTGGCTCTCGCGGGCCAACCTAGATGACTGGGTAGACGTGCCCGAAAGCGGTGCAGCCAGAGGCTGCCTAAGAGAGCGTCTACCCATCATCTTGATCTGGCGAGTAAGACGGATGAGATCTGGAGAACTATGATCACAAAACAAACCCCTGGTTCACCAACGTGACGCGAGCTGAAGACCGTGAAAGTTCGGTCAAATTATCTTGTCAATTTTATTAGGTGAACACACAAAATATCAGAGCGCCTTACGTGACCTGTTAGGATACCCGATGCTACCCCAACCGACTGGCCCGCACGGAAGAGTCGGTAATCGGTCGGGACTAGCACCGGAGGGCTCTACCTAGGGTGCGGGTCACTCTCTCGCGCAATCAAACCATACAATGAGGGGGTTGCTCTCCCTAAGACAGAATTTTTAGGTGGAGCGTCTTTAAGATCAATAGTGTTAACCAGTCCCAATTTTATGGTTTTTCTTTTTAATATTTTTCAAATAAAAACAAACGGCCTAACGAATTTTCGGTTCTCCTGGTTATTTAATCCAAAACCGGGGGGAGAAGACGAAAAAGCTGATGCGCGATGAAATCAATGATGCATGCTGAGTAAGAAATGTGTACCTTGTCTCCAGCACTCTACCCTTGCAAGTGATCCGCCAGAATTTAAAGACTGAAAATAAACTACCTATATGATGCAACGGGAAAGCCGAGTCCTAGACGAGCAATTTCTACACGCAGAACCGTCTAACCGGTCACCGACTTCCAAGCCAAGAGTCCGGTCTTGGCCCGTCCCTCCTCTGTCCGACAAATCGGGGGTAGGAGAAAGCGCTTTACAGGACGGGCTGCGGCACGTAGGCTACGAAGGAGATGAGTCGGTTATTTTTATTAATGATTTTTTAGTAGGTCCAATTAACACACTATAGGAGCAGGCAATCAATTAGGTGTGGGGGATCCTACTAATTACGGCACAAGCAAGAGAAATTCCTAGATCTAGGGGCTCGAGCAAAAACCGCGTAAACACCGGAAAAGGCAGTAAGAAAATAAAAGAAAACCAAAACCGCGTAAAAGCCGCGAAAATCCTAAGGGTCCCCCGAGCACACCAGTGCTCGACGAAACAGACCCGCTAAGTCAAAAGTCCACAAATGTCCAGTCTGAGTGTCCCTCTATTATTACAATAATAATGAAATAAAAAGAAAAATCCCTCTCCCACTCAACTCTCCCTCACTCTCTCCTGCGGCTCCGCAAAGAAAAGAGCCGCCTCCGAATCCCGCGGTTGCGTCGGCTTCTCGAGATCAGCCGCCTCGGTCCTCAGGCCCTCGCAAGAAAGAGCAGAGTGGTCAGACCCCAAAATAAATAATCAAATAAGGGAAATAAATGAAAATGGAACTAAGGGTATATGTGTAAAAATGCAAATAAAATAAACACTCAAAATAAAACGAAAATAAAAATAAAAGAAAAAAAAATAAAAAAATAAAACAAAAATAAAATATAGACAAAAGCCGCGAAAAAGCCGCGAGCTCCGAAAGAGCCGCGAAAAGCCGCGAAAAGCCACGAAAACAAAAACGATAAGAAAAAGAAAAACTACTAAGCCGTGCTCCCGGCAACGGCGCCATTCTGATAACACAAAAACCGAGCGACTAAGGTAAAGGTACAAAAGTGGTCGTTGCGACCTCGGCCACTCAGATGTGTCAATCAAGAAAAATGAACCACTAAATGAAGACAAAATCGATCAAAATACGAAGTAGCGGTCCTGCTATGGGATTAACCTGGTATAGCACCCAGGGTCAAACTCAAGGAGCACGGATTGGCCTCGCGGCCTACGAAGTAGTAAAAAGAAATAAATAAAGGAAGAAAAATATTTTTAGTGTTTTGTTTAATATTTTTATATTTTTTGGATTTTTAAGTGATTAAGAAATAGGAAAAACAAAGAAAAGCACACTTCAACAATTTATTTAAAGCACTAAAAATCAACCAAAAATTCAAACAAAAATATTTTTATGTATTTTATATTTTTTAATGTTTTTGGTTAATTTTTGAGAATTTTCTGAGGTTTATTTAATTTTCTAAAAATCAAACAGTAGCTAAAAGAGATGGTACTGTCCAACCGAGCAAAAAGCCCTAGATAAAATATCTAAGAGCTCCAAAATGGCCTGGAGGTAATTTTCCTACAAAGAAGACAAAATGAGGAAAATTTAGGCACCAATTTTATTGTTTTTGGATTTTAATTTATTTTACTAGAATGTTTATAGGTTTTTGAGTGTTTTTAAGTTTTTAGTGATTTTCAGTAATGAAAAAGAGCCAAAATTGGCTAGAAAATCAAACTAAGCAAAACAAACAGTGGGTAAGTTTTATAGATTTTTAAATGAGCTTTAATATTTTTTTGTGATTTTTCAATTTAGACAGTGACAAAAATGAAGGTTTTTGAATTTTGTAAAATATCAAATGAAATCATAAATGTCCTCAAAAATCCACAAAAAATTTACATCATGGCAGGAGCCATGTGTCCAATTTTTGTTGGATTTGGAGGTGTTTTTGCTATTTTATCCAAAAATAAAGAAGGGGCACTGTGCATAGGGACCAAAGTGCAAATACCCAAAGTTCTGGGGGTCTGGTGCAAAATACCCAGCAAAACACGCGCCACGTACGTGCCTGGGGCACTCAGGGACCAAATGTAATAAAAATAAGTCCCGAGGACTTATTGGTAATAGGTACCAAAAGTCCAGGGTCTTATCTGCAAAACACCCAAAATATAACGCACATGTGGAAATAAAATCACGCACAGGGGTATAAATGCAAATAAGTAAAAGATTCCATTCAACTGTATAACATACAGAACCTCAGGGGCATACAATGCAAATAACCCAAATAAACACGTGACGAAGCACGTGGCATACAACGCACAGGGGTATCTAAGCAAACTAAACTAAAGTGCGAGGTCCACTATGTAATTAACCCTAAAACTAAACAACTGAGTTCTATATTTACAGGACTAAAATGAAATAAAAGACAAGACAAGGCCTAAGGGTAAATTACCCTTTATTATGCGGATGGGCTGGATGCGCGCCACGTGGATGATCGGATGGCGGCTACGGTGGGCCGCGCTCCAGATGTCGCCTCCTCAGATCGGACGATGCTGGATGCTCCGGAGATGGACGGCTCGGATTGAACTGGAGCGGGAGGGGCGATCGGACGACGATGGAGGATGCTGGAAGAACAAGTCCCCGGCGAGACTCGCCGGGCTCGGGGTGCGCGGGGCTCCTCCTTGGAGCACTCTAAAGGTCGGAGAAGAAAGCTGGAGTGCTCCCGCGTCTGCTGGGATGCTCCGATGATCGAGCCAAGCTCCGAGGAGCTCGGACGAGGTCGGCGGAGCTGGGCCTCCTGGCCTGAATGACCAAAGCCCTCAGATGGGCTTGGTAGCACCTACAAAGTGAACCAGAATACTCACGGGTCGAGGGCAAACTGCCTCGACCCGGTTAGGCGTAGCGACGGTGGCTGGTGGGTCGGAATGGATGAGCTCCTACGAAGGGAGGACGGTGAAGCTCGACTCCCAGCTCCTGTGCGAGCTGGGTTGGATGGATACGTGGAGAAGATGCGCGGGGAGAAGGGCGAGGGCTATGGCGATGCCCGATGATCGATGATCATAGCGGTCGGAAACGATGGAATCGAAGGTGGACGCGGCGGCGCGATTTGGCGTAAATTGAAATCGAGGAAAGATAAGGACCTATAGGGTTACCTGGGTGGTCGGAGAGACTGGGGAAGGAGCTGGGGAAGCTCATGGTCGTCGCCTCAAGGATCGTCTCCCTCCGAGGCTCGGAGCGCACCGTGGTGGCGGAGCTGCGGCGGCGTAGCTCGCCGGATCGATGGGTCCTCCTCCTCTCCTCGCTGCGACAGGTCGAGGCGCACAAGCTTGTCATTCTCGCGGTCTCTCTGGAGCTCACAGGTGAAGGAGGCAAATGGCAAAGATGGAGCAATCGAGTGGCGGAGCTGCAACTATATACGGCTAGGGGTCCGAGAAAGATGGGTCCGGGCAAGCTCTGGAGCGCGCGGATCCCGAGGATGCGGCTCCGGCGAGGATGTCGGATGCAAGGGTTAAGGATTCGGACCCGGGATTTAGGTGATAGGCATTCGGGTTTAGCGGGGAAAAATCCGAGAAATCAGGGGACCCGCTAAGGACCGTGCAAAGTGGTCCTGGGGGGGGGTAGTTGACCGGGCGGTCAACAACCCCAGGACCCAATGGAAATCGGCCACGTGGCTGGATCTTCAAGCACAAAATAAGGGTAGCTAGGGGCCCGAATTTGCAAAAAGTTAAAACATGAAAGATTCTTATTTTATTTTTTTCTATTTTTTAGTGATTTTTAATTATTTTTTGAAAATAAAAATAAGGTATATACATAGTATGTAATACATAGGTATATGTACACTATTAGGGTTTTTTATTTTTTTGATTTTTAATTATTATTTTTATGCAAATTTATTCCTATTTTTTATTTTATTCATTTATAGAATAAAATAAGGAATAAAAAGGTATTTTTAATTTATTTTTATTATTTATGTACATAGGTAAAATACATATATATGTTCATTTATATACATGGTATATGTACAATGTATTTTTGTATTTTTAATTTTGCTATTTTTTTGTTTTGATTTTACTTGTTTTTATTTATTTATATTATAAAACATAGAATATTTACAAAAAGTTTGAAGATTAATTTTATTTATTTACAAGGTTAAATAAATACATAGAAGTGGTTTATGTACATGATGAAAGGGGTATTTTAATTCTTTTTGATTTTTAACTTTTTCTTTTGTTTTTATATTTTATAAATATATACAAGTATTTACAAGCATATTTTTGGTGAGGAAAATAATTTTATTTTAATTACACAAATATTTACACTCATGAGCCCCTATCTCCCTCTACTTTGGCTTTTATGCGGTCAGGCCCATGCTGAGCCCTCCCTTGGGTTAGGTTGCTCAATATTTATTCTAAATATTTCCCTCTTTTTCTTTTTAATATTTATTCTTTTATTTTTGCACAAAAACATGCTAATTATAGGTTTTTACACAATGCATGCTTTTGGTAATTATTCCTATTTACATATATCTACATGCATTTGCAAAGGTTTTTGTAGCTAAAATATAAGAATAAAGAGTGATGAATGAGTATTCATCAGTCAGCTACCGAAGCCTTACCTTGAGCACGATACTTTCTTGGCCGTTGTCGACTCAATCCACGTACTACACTCCAATGATACATCCACAGCGCTGGCAGCATCAAAAGATTCAGATAATGCTCCTAAAAAATGCTTTCTTTAATCTTTTCTTCTTTCTTCTTTTCATTTTTAGCTTTCATTCTTCCTAAAAAAATAAATAATAAATAAATTATTATTAAAATGGTACTCATGTGTATCACCCCTTTGTCAGTCTTGTCTACTTAGGGCATACTTCGCCCAAAGTATAGGGGGTGTCCACTCCGAGTACTTTGATCCTCTCCATTGTCTCTTCTTCCGCCTATACTTAGGGCTCTCTTACCTTAAGTATAGGGGGGAGAGAGTCTGAGTACGATCTGTTCGTCCTCACCCTTGACCCTCCATGCCTTGTTTACAATATGTTATACTTTAGTTTATTTGATCCTAAGTATAGGGGGGACGGTCAACTTTTCATTCATTCATTCATTCCCTCGTGTCTTTATTTCTTAGACTTTTCTATACTCATTCCGAGTTATGTCTTCTCTTTTTCTCTGTGATCTATGAAGACATAGCTCAAGCTAAGTATAGGGGGTCATATATACTATGTATATACTTTAAGCCATAACTTGTACTTTTATATTTTAAAATACTTATGGTTGAAAATAATGTTAAATTCATTACAACCTTCTAAATAAAAAGATTCTTATAGCTCCTCAAACATCTTTTGTACATACTGATTAATAAGACATGCAAAAATACTTTTGCAAAATGTTTGAAAAATAGTTTAAAATCTGTTTGAAAAATCTTTTGAAAACTGTTTGGAAATATTTTGTAAAAATGTGTTCAACTTTGTAAATATTTTTGTTTGTAAAATAATTATTTTCTTTACATGAAATAAAAATGTTTGGAAAATGATTTGCAAATGGTTGGAAAAATGGTTGCAAAAATATTTTGAAAAATCTATATATACTGTTTGAAAACCTTTGCAAAATGATTTTCAAATACATATAAATGTTTGTAAAAATCGTTTGTGAAATTATGTTGGACTATCGTTTCAAAACTATTGAAAAAAATGATTTTCGAATAAGTTTGTTGAGTATACACACCAAACTGAAAATCTTTATAAAAGTATAAAAGTGATCAATTATCCCTTGTAAATCCTTTAAGAATCAAAACACTTGTAAATATAAGATACATCCCCATGTAAAGATATGCACCTACTATTAGCCAAAATCTTCTGCTTTCAAAAATCACAAAAACATATGCAAAACTAAAAATACCAAAAATATTTTGTATTTACACATCCTTTTTGTATATACTGATTAAAATAAGGGTAAAAATACTTTTGCAAAATGATTTGGAAAATGGTGTGACCCGTTTGAAAAACTTTTTATGAAATATTTTCAACCTTTGTAAAAATGTTTTGATTTGCAAAAATCCTTTTCTTTGTGTGAAATAAAAGCTTTGAAAACCTATTTGCAAATGATTTTGAATGTATGAGGAATATATATACCAATAAAAAATAATAAAAATATAAATAACAAAAAGATAAAATTATTTACCAATTGTATATAGACCTACAAAAATAACTTGTGAAAACCTGTAAATTCTTAACCCTTGCAAATAAATAAAAAGTAGCACGCCCGTGTAAATAATTGTACATATTTCATACTTCTTGTGCCAAAATTATTTTTTGCAAAACTCTTTATGTAAAAATTCTTTTTATTCTTCCAAATTTTTTGAAAAATTGCATTATTCTTTCTGCATTGTATATAGCATTTGCATAGCATTCATGTCATTCTTTTGAATTGAGCTTGATGATTGAACAAGTCCAAATAAAGTCGTAGATTGGATCTTGGTTGGACCTTACTGCACCTAACTGCACTGGAACCTTTTGGGAACTAGGTTTAAGGTACTTCAGGTCTATTAGAACTTAATTCTTTGAGACTCAGGGATGGGTTAAAGTCACCTCAACTTACTAACTAGAACTTTTCGAGATGCACACATAACTATTGTCGGCCGTGGCCTAACTTGGACACTTGCACCTTTCACTTGGCTCAACTCAGTTGGAGTGGTGAGAGGAAGGGATTTTTCAATTTGAGACGCACACGAGTGGAAACATTCATCCTCATCTAGGGAGGGAAGTGCATCCCAACCTGGTCCAGTTACCATGAGGTCTAAAGACATGAGAGTGTGGGTTGCAATAATGCTTCAAAAGAGGGATAACCTTCTGGCTCAAGAGGAAAAACTCCATATGTAAATGCTGTTGTAGATAGTATGTTGAAAAAAAAACAAACTTCAAAAAAGTGGACATGCCTGCAAATAAAAATAAAATATCTGCCAGAGTATGTATATATGTTATATAGAAAATAAGTAAGCTTGAGCATCAAAGTTATATCATGTGAGCCTACAGCTGGATGACTTGACTACACTGGTCATGCATCCCAGGATAGGTAGCTACATTGGCTACCATCCATTCGTTTATTCACCTCCTCCTCTTGAGTTGGATGTCACTAGAACTTAGAAGGGAATACCCCGCTCCTCGAGGACAGTGCTGGATTGGGGAATCATTGGGTTGTCATTCTGGAGAAGTCAGTTCCTTTGTCATTTCAGTTGGGGAGAGCCACTATCACTTACAATGTACATGTCAGTTTCATAGTCATAAGGGTTTGCGTATGATGTAGGCTAGTTCTGACCTGGCTATTGAGGTGGTTTGAACCAAGTTCTGTGACTCTCGAAGGATGTTATGTTTTAAATTTGGTTCTCGACCAAGTTCTACACACATTCTCACATCAAGGTCTAACCTGAGCTCCAAACTTCGATTTTGCAAAGACAAGTTTAATACTCAAAATCAATTCCATTTATTCTTTCTTTTTCTTTTCTTCTTTATTCTTTTTCTATATTGCATAAGTGTTTCCTGGGACTAGCAAATGCAAGTATTTGGGGAGTGATGAATCTCCATTTCACCACCTTTAGTCTATCATTTTGGCCTTAAAAATCCTAGATAATGCATGTAAATAGCATTTATTTATACAAATTAGCACTCATTATTTATTGCGTTAATTTATATAAAACATGGTTATTAATGCCGACATTATAGAATAAAGAGAAGAAAAGAAAAAGTAATAAAATATCAAAGATATTTTATGACCCTAAACTCCGAGACCAAGTCAAGAATTTGTTGGTCGACAAGGAATAAAGTAGGGGGAGATAAGGGCCAAGAATAGGACAAAAACCCAATTCTTTTATTCATTATTTAAGCATTTTTGACACATATTTTATTCTTTATTTTTTATTCATCAAATAAAAAAACTTTTCACATGAAAGTTATAGAAAATAATATAAATAAAAATACAAAATAGAGTTTGTACAAAAATAATACACAATGCTCATTTTATACACAAAGTAAAAAAGCCGAAAACCCAACTTCACAGGCCCATTTCTTTGAAATAAAATCTCAAAACATATCAAAATCACCTCTAATTGTAAATAACTTTTCACAAGCTATTTAATGGTGGTTATTTCATATTTTTTGGAGTTATTGTGTGAAAGTTAGGTTTTTGAACCTCATTGTATATTATACCGATTAAAATATTCAATTTATTTATTATGCATTATTTCTATAAATTCATATTTTTATATTTTGTAATTATTATTTATAATATTTTTACATATTAAAACCAAAATAAAACCAAAAGGAAAATGTAAAATAAAGTAAGTCTATAAAATACCTATGTTATTACTTGTATATAAATAAAAGTGGATTTCTTCTTTTATTATTTATTCTATATATTTTTATAATATTGTAAATATCGTCTATACCTTATTAAAAATACAAAACCAAAATAAAACTTATTAAAATACATTAAAAAAAAGATGTATATAAAACATAGGTAAAATACTTATAAATATACCTATACAATAGACACATTTACTTAAGTGTACAAATAACACCATAAAAATATAATAAAAATATATTTATACTCATAAAAATAAGTATAAATATATAAAATAAAGGAATAAATAATAAAATAAAATATATAAAATAAAAATAAAATAGCCAAAATCTAGGAAAATATACCTATAAATACACTATTAGAAATTAACTACTAATAAATAAAGTCAAAATAATAGATAAAAATCATAATAAAATACTACATTAAGAATAACTATTTTTTATTTGATAATAAAAAATTAATAAAATAATTTATTAGGTTCAATTAATAATTCAACAATTGGTCAGCCTGTTTTGTCATTTTACGCTGACGTGGACCAATCAGCATTCATCCTTCGTTAACTCCAAGTCAGCTGTCTCCCCCGCTTCCAGACGTGACGTGCATGTCCAATACAGCGATTTCACACATTTTTCCTGGGCGTCTCATCGCTCAATTGCCTTCGTCTCCTTCATACGAAATGATCATTGATCATTGTACATACTCGCCATCCCCATTAATCTCTTGTATATACGCTTGAATCGTCACAATTAGCCGGTCAAATAAGGGTGACACTATGTTATATAAAGAATCCCCTCCGTCTTCCATGCATTCTTTGGTCACCGACTCGAGTCTAGGAGGCATCGTATTTGATCTAGCTGAGCTTCTCGTGATAGGAGGAGGCAGTACGTGGTCCGACGAGGCCCTAAGAGCACATAGGTGCATCCACGACCGTCCGCCGACGACCCTGCTCCCTGAGCTCTCTCAGGTATAAGAGATGATTATTTTTTTCCTTTTTAGGTCCATTTTGATTCCAGAATTTCACTCATGTATTTAGTTTCATTTGTGGATCTTAGCTTTAGCCTAGAAAATCAAATCCATAGTTTGCCGGAGTCGAGCTTCGGTGAGCTCCTCCACGCCTGATCAACCGTTCTCTGACCACGCTCTCACCTCCATTTTCCTCTCTACCCATTTCTTCATCCATTTCACCCTATTTTCTAACTAGATCTGCTCGAGATCTGCGAACCGGTGCTTCCTCTACCACCCTCGCCGGAGCACCCCTCCATTCGCCCATCTCCCATTGATTCGACGCTTAATCGGGTCGAGGCATTTTACCTTCGACCCGTGAACTTATTTAGTGCAGGTACCAAGCCAGAAGAACCCATGCTGGGGTGTCTTTGAGGATAAAAAGGAGCTCCAGCAACCTTGGACCTCCACAGCTTGATCAGTGACCCCGAACATTATAGAGCCATCCCACCGACGTGGAAGGACGTGCCAAGTATGTAGAGCATCTCAACGTCGTCGGAGGGGCCGTGGAGCTCGACGAAATCGAGAATGAAGCTCGGGGAAGAAGACCTTCTTCCCTATTCTTCGTGGACAGCAGCATCCGTTGGATAAGGTTCCACCTCTAGTTCTAACCTGGCCGTCCGATCACGATATGCTCCAGCCGTCTGATGAAGTCCAAGATCGAATCTGCACCACAGATCGGCGAACCAGTATCGGCGCATAGGAGGACAATGCTTGTCAAGTGAAGCGACCCAGATTGTTAGATGGCGTGCAGTTTTGGGGTAAATTGCATATCCAACCCGAACCTTTTTGTATTTATTATTTAATTCTGTAAATAAAATATAACGTTTAAAATAATTGGATATTTTGCTAATGGACCCCTGAACTTTATGTATTTATACTTTGGTCCAGTCCAACTCAGCTCACGTGTTGTCCCACGTGAGTTGGGAAAATTACAGGGACACCTCTACGAGTTTTTGTATTTATATATAGTCCACTAAAATGAAATGAACGTTTTATATTTTTGTGATA
The DNA here is from genome assembly GCA_037367405.1 of Ottelia alismoides. Taxonomy (NCBI): domain Eukaryota; kingdom Viridiplantae; phylum Streptophyta; class Magnoliopsida; order Alismatales; family Hydrocharitaceae; genus Ottelia; species Ottelia alismoides. The sequence continues at coordinate 693,766 of JAZKJV010007458.1, forward strand.
TTTACTGGAAGACCCCTGAACTTTCTTGTTTTTGCATTTTGGTCCTTTCTAGGGTGCGTCACGTGTAGTCCCACATGATGGGCATTTTGCATGAGTGCCCTGGTGGGTTTTGTATTTAAATGGTCTTTAAAGATTAAATAAACATGGTTTTATTCAGGAAAATTTGTAGAAAGCCCCATGATATTTATTTTATTTTCATTTTTGCCCTTGTCAGGACATATTTTTATGTTATTTTATCTATTTATTAAATATAGCTACTGTGCTCTTAAAAATCCACAAAAAATAGGTTGAATGCTTTGTGTCATGTGCATATACGCACATATTTTACTTCACATTTTTAAGCATTCTATCTATTTATTAAAAATTAAAAGGAGCCTATATATTCCCTGTTTAACTTAGAAAATACCAAAAAATATAAAAACTTCTTTAAAAATTCCAAAAATTAATATCGTATATTTTATACTATTTTAATTACAGGCCAAAAATCACTAAAAATGGAAAAATGAAAAGCCTAAAAAATGTAAAACCCCCAAACTCCTTCATAAAAATCTAAAAAATCCTATAAAAATCCAAAATAAAGTTTTTCTGTTTTATAATTTTTATATACATATTTATATATTAAAATTAATTTGGGAAATTTCAAGACTTAATTTTTATTTTTAACATCCAAATCAATTTCGGGTATTTTATTTATCCCTTATTTGGGATATTTTTAACTTTAAAAATACCTAAAAATTAGAAAACATTTCTGGAATATTATAAAAATATTAGAAAATTTTGAAAACCACCAAATTTATTTTATGACTTTTATCTATATTTATTAGTACTTATAAATATACTACTATACATTGTGTATATAAAGCCTTATATATGTTATATTGCGTATATATAAAAAAATAATATAGAAAAAAAATATATAAAAAGGAAGTATAAAAATTAGAAAATGTTTGAAATCCAATACAAAAATATAAAACCAAAAAATAGAAAAAAATATAAAATTGAAAACCCACAAAAGGGATCTATACGTGATGAATGATTTAGTTTGTACATAAATAACCATAGGCTATCTGTATTGCTCTCCGTGGTTCGAACTCTACATGCTTGCTTGCTATGCATTTTATGGTCGAGAAATAAATTTAACCTCAATTGTTCTATTTATTGCCTTTATTTGATATTGTGGGTTAATTGCTAACTTACCAGGAAAGGTTGAGTGGTCAACTCATCGACCGCGGTCTCACCTTGTGAGACCGTGCAACCCTCTGTTTTCCCATGTTTATCAGTCCTCCTTTGGAACCTTACCCCCACTCGCACCCTCTCCCTCCTCCGCGCCCACCTTCTCGCTCGCCCCTCCCTCTGCCGCAACCTCCTCTAGAACCACACCCCCGCCCACGCCCTCTCCCTCCTCCGCACCCACCTCCTCACTTGTCCCTCCCTCCTTCGCGTCCTCCTCTGGAACCACACCCCCGCATCCTCCCTCTCCCTCCTCCATGCTGACCTTCTGGCTAACCTCGTTTCCGAGCACGATGGAGTGCATGGTCGCATCGTACGCTACGGACTCGTCCATGTTGATGCAGTTGCTCAACTCCTTCCCGTTGAAGAACTCGCGCAGAAGCACCTGCACCTTGGGGATCCTCGTCGACCCGCCGACGTGCACCTGCTCATACACGATGCTTTTGCTCCTCTTGGCATCCTTCAAGCACTGGTCGATGGGCTCCAAGTACTTTCAAAAGAGGTCAATGTTGAGCTCCTCGAACTTGACGCACATTACGTTGTAGTAGAAATCGATTCCCTCGTGCAGGGAATCGATCTCGATCATGGTCTGCATGGAGAAGGATAAAGCCCTCTTGTCCTTCTCACATGCCATCCTCAGCCTCCTCAACGCATGCAGTGATAGATGCCGGGGTGGTGGTTGGGGCTGTAGCGAGGGGGGTGATCGACTAGGTGGAGGGGCTGTTTGGGGCACGAGGGCATCTTCTGTAAATTTGGCAAAGAAATAGGGTAATATACACCTATTTTAAACAGAATCTGGTTACATTTACTGGACAAATGGATGGGGGTTAACCGTAGGGTCTGTAGAGTAAGAGTTAGAAGTTTACGAGGTTGAGGGAGGAATTAGGTTGTTTCAAAGGTCGTGGAGGTAATTGATAAAGATTATAGGGTCTATCGGGTAAAAATCTCAAATAAAAAATAGAAATAGAAAAATTAAAAAATTAAAAAGATAAAAAATTCACAAAAACCGAGATTGCTGCATAGTCACTGAAGTCGGAAAAATTGAGTACCTGAATGGTACCTATTAAGAATAATATAGTAGGAAGATCTACTATGGATTGCTGCATGACAACATCCATGCCATCATTGATAAACTTAATCCTATACTGTCAGAAAACTCGATAGTAGATGAAATGTGATCCCGCGAATAGTAGGAGAAGATTGATAATAGTGATAGGAGTTTCATGCTCACACATATGGAGCTGAACTTAATTCGGGTCTTTGAGACATGTAAATCGTCTTACGAGCTCTGGAACATAGTTAAGGACAAATATCACACCAAATCGGAAGTGAGTGTCCAACTCCTTCTACACAAGTATAACTCGTGTAGGATGAAAGAATCAGATAGCATTCTTGTGCATGTGAACAAGATGATTGTGATGGCGAAGGATCTGGAGGTCGCGGAGTGTGCCATTTCCAGAGAGGATGCATATCGTAACGATACATGAAAGCCTCCCTCAATCGTTCAATATGATCGCCACATTTCTGAGGATGAATGGGACCATTAAGGCCGTGACAGATTTACCTGCTCAGTTGGCAATTGAGCAGGACCATACAAAACCAAAGATCGAAGACTGAGATCTTTAAGATTAAGGAAAAAGAAAAAGCAAATGACGTGCACGCGAAGAAAAGACTGGGCCCCTTCAAAGCGAATTTCAAGGGAAAGAGTGGGAAATACCCATGTGTCTCTTGCTACGGTTGTCGCGAATATGGCCATTTTGAGGCCAATTGCCCCAAAACGAAGAAGTCTGAAACTTCAAATGCCCCTGAATGAAAGTTCAAGAAAAAGATTGAATTCACAGCTGTCGTGGAATGCAACTCCGTCGTCACAGATAGCGACAGATAGTGGATTGACTTTGGAGCGACCAAACACATCGTGAAGACGAAGGAGGGCCTATTGGACTTTAAAGAGCCGAGCAAAGGAGAACATATGATCTTCATGGGGAACAACACCTACCTGGACATGGAAGGTGTTGGGACATACAGATTCGACCTAGGGGATAGCGCTATGGTACTGAATGATGTACAATATGCTTAAGGGATATGCCAGAATCTTATCTCTATCCTAGTGTCGCTCAGAAAATATTTCGAAGTCCCATTTTATAATAAACGTGTATCTATATGCAAGAATAAGAAGGTCTATGCGATGAGAAAGTTTGTGCCCGAGCATGACCTATTCTGTCTTCCTGTAATAAGCCTTAGTGAATCAATAAATGTTTCTTCTGAATATTCCTTGTGTTGTTTGTCCCACATTGATTTGTGGCACATGAGACTGGGTTATCCAGGAAATTCTAAGATGGATCAAATGATGAAGGAAATTTTGTTGCCTAGGATCACAGGTGCAAGGACATTACCCTGCAAACACTGTCTGACCGGTAAAATGATGAGAAGACCCTCTCAACCAGAATTCAATCAACAAAGTGACTATATTTGATCCATTCGAACTTATGTGGACCACTGAGAATCATCACACATAGAAATAAGGAATAGTTTATAGCATTCATTGATGATTACTCAAAGTTCTCCTATGTCTATATGTTAGGAAGAAAGTCGGAACCACTTGAAACATTTAAGAGATATAGGAAGAAAGTGGATACAAGATTGTGAAAACCTATGAAGACACTTAGGATAGATAGAGGTGGGGAATATACCTCAAAGGAATTTGAGGATTATTGCATTCAGGCATGCATTCATAGGCAGACTACAATGCCCTATACACCACAGTAGAATGGTGTAGCAGAAAGAAATAATCGAACCTTGATGAATGCAATAAGGTGTATGCTGTGACACTCGTGACTCTCCAAGAATTTCTGGGGAGAAGCCGTGTTGACTGCGAACTACATACAGAACAGGATTACCACCAAGTTCGTATAATCAACGCCATATGAAGTACGGAATGGCAGAAAGCTCGAGTTGGGCATCTCCAGAAATGGGGATGTGTTGCGCATGTTCTGGTACCGGGACAAGCTAGACTGCAAGACATCAAAGTGCAAGTTTATTTGATATAGTGAGAATTCTGAAGGATATAGGTTCTTCCATGAAACTAAAGGTCTGATCGAAAGTCGTGATGAAACTTTTCTTGAAATTAATCAAGAAAAGGAGCATAAAGTAGATAAATCAGATCTCTTGATTGTCCTGCAGGACAATGAAGATGGATTGAGCATTAGACAAGAACTCGAGGATGATATCGATCATCCAAATATAGAGAATGAACTTATAGAACATGATGATCCTTTAGAGGAAGTTGGTATACCCACACAACCCACAAGTATAATCGGCAACAAGAGATCCAAAACACGACCCGCATGGATGGAATATTATCATTTCTATGGATGCGAGGTGTCATTTTACAATGCGGATGAGGATGTTGTGGATTGTACATATTCCATATCCTTTAATGAAGTTATGGCTTCGTTTGAGTCAGTTACATGGACGACCGCTATGAAAGATGAGTAGGATTCAATCGAGTGAAACGGTGTATGGGAGCTATGTGATTTTCCAGAAGGTAGGCAATCTATAGGATATAAGTGGGTATTCAAAAGAAGTATCAAGTCGATGGTACTGTTGATAAATACAAAGTAAGATTAGTTGTCAAGGGTTATACTCAGCAAGCTAGAATAGATTTCCAGGAAACCTACTCTCCAATGGCTAAGTTTGCATCTATTCGGATGATCTTAGCCATAGTCACATATATGGGTTTGGAATTATTTCAAATGGATGTGAAGTCGACATTCCTTAATGGAGAATTAAAGGAGGAGATTTATATGTGACAACTTGATGGCTCTCAGATTGAAGGTCAAGAGAAAAGGGTTTACAAGTTAAGAAAGTTATTATATGGTTTGAAGCAGTCTTACAATATTTGCAATTACAAGATTACACAGGTTTGGTAAATTTTGTTGATCATTTCATCTTTCCAAGTTGAAAAATTCTATAATCAAAGGTTACATTGATACAAATCTTAAAATTCAGATACCGCGTTGTTACCGTTGAAAGTTCGTGCATGACATTAAATTCAGGTGCATAGTTCATGAACTTTTCCGTAATTTGCCCTTTTTCTAACATGAGGAAATTAGTTTTCTTGATTAATAAATTACTTTCAATTCCCTGTGGACCAAAGTGCTTCTTAATCCATAGGTGTCCCAATATCAAAGCTGGCGATGTCTGTCCTCGCAATATTACGTCCCTTCATATGTATATGGTTCTAGTATATATATTCAAAATAATATAAAATAAAATCTAAATACACATGTGCATGGACATATGATATTGGTCTAGATGTGATTTCTGATAGATCAGTATTTGGAATTTTAGACACATATAAAAAGCGTTGCATAAATACATTAGAGGAGCACTTGATGTAAATCGTGAAAATTCCTGGTAGTTCAAAGCTATTTTCTGGGGATTTTTTCTAAATAATTATTACTTTAATCTTAATTAATTAAATAATAATGAGATTTCATATTTTAAATTTTTAGGTATCTATTGGCACCTGAGGTGCCGAATTGGGGAGAAAACCCAAATCGGCACCTCAAGTGCCGATTTGGGAAGGGAGAATTTCTCTCATGTCCTAGCATTTTGCATATATATATCCATACCAAAAAGTAATTATATAAATAGTCCTCTCTTCTATACTATTAAAGAAAGGCATATTTTATCATAGCTTTTCTTGATGCATTGACTTTCATAAATCACAATGAAAAATTGACAATTTAATTTCATAATTACGATAAGTGAAATTAACGCTTCAAATTTAGATATGCATATGTTAGCCCTTATCATTAAGATGCAATCGAGTGCATATATACCCATATCTATATATATCTGTTTTTTATGGATATGGATATGTATTTGTCTGTTATCAACTAGCTTCTAAACAAATATTGATATGTATTTTTATTTTGGTAGATGTGAATATGTATTTTTTTGACGAATACAGATACATAAAATAATATGAGGTTTCAATTTGCATACACACATATAAAAATTGTCATCATTTTCATTTTTTTGATATGGATAGGGATCTAAGTATTAATTTTGGAGTTGTTTATATGTGTTAGCCTCTGTCATACCTGTACAACCGCATAATATGTATTTGTCCATTTATAGTATGTGTTTTAAGCGGATATGGATACATCTTTTTATTTGACTATTTTAATTATGTAATTTTAATTTGACAAATATTGATATGGAAAAGAATAGTTGGGTTCAATTATTTTTGCAAATATGATATAGATACAAACAATTGGTCATATTTTTTAATACATGGATACAAATCTGAGTATTTTTTTAGTTTTATTTATACATGTTAACCCCTACCATAATGATGCAACGAAATAATATGTTTCTATTCACTATCACACATGTTTTTATGCGGATATTGATACATAATTCTATTTTGTGGATATGAATATGTAAGTTTATTTTAATGGATATAAATGCCGAAAAGAATATGATGTTTCAATTATTATTTTTGAATACAACTATAAATACAGACATTGTTTTCATTTTTTGAAATAATATATGTCTATACATATAACTATATATGTCTATAAAATGTAATTACATTAATTAAGTATAATAGATATCCATATCTAAAAAAGTTATATATACAAGTGCATTTGTATCCTTGTTTTAAAAATGAAAATTATATCCATATTGCAAATAAATTGAAGTTTATTTCCTCATCAAATGAAAATACTTATATATATCAATGAAATATTCGATTTTATTCAATGTGTTAATTCACTTTTATCGTAATACTGAAATTAACCATTATTAATTTTTTTATTATAATAGTGAAAGTCAATGCATTAATTAAAAACTATGATAAAATATGCTTCTCTTTGATAGTATAAGAGAGGACTATTCATATAATTACTTTTTGGGATGGATATATATGTAAAATGCTTGGACGTAAGTGAAATTTTCCCTCCCAGATCGGCACTTGAGGTGTATTTTAGGCTTTCTTCCCAATTCAGCACCTCAGTGTCGATACTTATCTAAAAGTTTAAAATTTAAAATCACATGACTATTTAATTAAATAAAATTAAACTACCAATTATTTAGAAAAAAGCCCTATTTTCTCATTAATTGTTCATTTGCTCCGCTCAAATTTAATGAGATTAAAAATTTAATGAGATTTTTACATGGAGACACCTACAATTTTGTTTAATTATATTATAACCTATATATTACGAAAATTACATCACGACTTTCTTCTTACCTGATTAGTAATTAACTTTCATAGACGAACTTATTTGCTGGCTTCAATGGTTAGGAGTCTTAATCATCAACGTCCATTTGCTAATCACATGCTAATTATCAGACTGCACTGCATGCCTCCCTCGATTTTGGATTTAATTGCATCATCTGCAGTCCATTTTATATTTATTTTATCTCCATCTACGCCACTTCAGCTGCAAATCGCACGCTTATGTCGACAAAGGTGTTAAATATATAATAGCAAATATTAATCCTTGGAAATTACCTTTTTAATACTATCTAAATAGAATAGTATAGTAGTAAATATATCAAAACAAAATAACGCGACCATCTTAATTGGAATTATTATGTGGCTAATACAGCGCGTTCATATGGATAATTACAGATAAAAAGGTCATCCAATGTATAGGTGAGTACACAAGAACTTCACCATTAATCACCTTTTAAAAAAAACATTCGTGACAACCGATAAGAAAAAGCAAGAGTTACAACATCCACCCCTCGACGACCGCCTTAGCATGCGCCATGATATTATCACCGAACACTCTTTTCCTATGGAACACAACAACATTTCTAGCCAAACAAATAAGCTACAAAAGTGTGAAGCACCCGGCGTGCTCTCTCACCATGCCTCTCCATCTTTCGCTTATGGATTCCCCAAAACCCGCCATGTCGCTACAGAGGATCTCCTGATTCCCCTTGGCGGACCATTCATCAGCGGAGCTTCTAAGTTGAAAATTAAATGATTCGCATCATCCACCTCCTCGTGACATCTCGAACAGGAAGGGACAGCATTCTCGACGATCCGTGCAAACTTGTCCCTGATAAGCAATTTACCTCTAATACTCCACATATTCAAAATTTTGATTTTGATCGGGAATTCTCGAATAGGAAGGGAATTGGGCACCAATAGAAAGAAGAGGATTTTGATTTCCAAAACCCAAGCTTATGGATTATATCTTCGACTAATACTTTACATATCCTCTATATTTCTTTCAAATTCGGATGAGATTTGCTATTTTTCTTAATGGTCAAAGGTTTGGTCAACATTTACATCACTTAAATCTCATTTAAAAAAAGAACCAAACTTTCAATCATTAAGATAAAATAGCAAATACCCAACGAAATTTCGAAGATATGAGAAGCATTAACTGAAGATTATAAAGTTGGATTTTGGAAATCGAGATCCGAAAAATACAATTTGAGAAAATTTAGATCGAAAATCAAAATATATTTATCGGAGCTTATTTCCCCTCAAAAGCACGTTTGCACCTCTCCTTCCATAACCACTAAATAGTTGACACTTTAACTTTCAACAACAATGTTCAGATTTGTTCTAAATTCTACCAGAAGAAATGATTTTTGATATCATGTCGAAGACAAAAGTGGTTGTTTCATGAAGTTTGGCCTTTACATAGAAGAATACAACCTCGTGAATTTATCATTCCAAGAGCATCGGGGCATGATTTCTAATTTCTATAACTATGATTTGTGTAGATTTTTTATTTTATATTTTCTGGTATTTGCTTTTGTGAATAAATAAAGGGGATCTTGGGGAAGTGGGTGTGTCCATTCTACTGCAATTTTAGTGGCTACATGGTATTGTGCCCTACATATATATATACACGTATTTTTTCTATGTATATCCGAATATGAAATGATGAGGAAAAAACTTAATCACAACTCCGACATACGTTCCAATATCTGATTTGTGGATTTTTGGATACCACATGTCGCAAATTTACAACACACCTTTGAATTCTATCAATAATATTTCATGATAAAACAACACAAGGGAGCATGTAAGTGATGAATCCCCATTCATCACTCTTTATTATTTTATTTTAGCCAGAAACCTTAGTCAAATGCCTTGTAAATACCTGTAAATAGCATAAATTATCAAAATGCATGCATCATGTAATTATGCATAATTAGCATGTTTTTGTATAAAAATAAAGGAATAAAGAAAGACAAGAAAAAGAGGGAAATATTTAGAATAAATATTGAGTGACCTAATCCCAAGGGAGGGCTCAGCATAGGCCTGACCGCAAAAGAAACCAAGTAGAGAGAGATAAGGTCAATCATATGTGTACGTAACCCTATGTATATAAATAATTTTATTTTCCTCTAAATAAAAATAAAAATGTTTTTTTGTTAATTTGTAAATTTATAAAAATAAAATAAAAATCAGAAAAATAAAAACAAAAATAAAAATAATAAAAATCATTTTCCACCTTGTATATATACCATGTACATATGTATATAAACCTATTTATTTAACTCATGAAAATAAATCATAAAAATAAAATAAAATACCTTTTTATTCCAAATTTTATGTTGTAAATAAATAAAATATAAAATTGGAATACTTTTACAAAAATAAACAATTAAAAATAAAAAATATCATATGTATATATACCTATATATAATAATAATATAATAAAAATATGTTATTTATTTATAAAAATTTAACTAAAAATCACTAAAAATAATTTGAAAAATAATAAACATTTTTCATGTTTTAACTTTTTCGAAATAAAATCATTTACTAATTTTAATTGAATTTACAAATAATTAAAAAATGGAATATTGTGATTGGTCCACGGGGGATTGTTGACCCCCTGTCAACTCCCCCTTGGACCACTCGTCCGCAGATCTTGGCGCCGACCCGACTTCACCGATTTTCCATGCCATGACCCTACATCCATTCGTCGAAACCCCATGCTACATTTACAGATCTTTCATCCGAGATTCACGCTTGGCGTCTCTTCTAGGGATCCGTGCACCTCAGTACCCTGCCCGACTCCTTCTTTGTCGGATCTTCACATGTATATAGCTCAGCTCCACCGCTCTTTTCAGACCATCTTTGGCTATCCACCTCGCCGCCGATGAGCTCCTCTTCATTGCCTGAGTGACAACTGCGTGAGGGAGAGTCGCAGAGAGGACGCGGGCACCTGGAGCCACTGATCCGGCGACGATCACCGCCGTGCTCCGTCGCGAGACGAGCCCGAGCCTCTGGATTGTCGATCCATCGAGGCAACGACCCCCGGAGGTCCCTGACCTCTAGCACATGCACCCTCCTCCACCAGGTAGCGTAGACGATCAGTAGTTTAGGTTAGATTCCCATTTTTCGATTTTAGTTCATTTACCTTCTCCGTCGTCACTCACCGTCTCCGATCACCCATCGTCCACTCCGACTAGCTCATCACCCTCACTAGACCCTGCTCCACCTTCTCCACCCTTCCATTCACCCTGTCTCGCCCTGGAGCTGGTACCTCGCCCTCCTCCGTCGTCGCCTCGCCGGAGGGCACCACCCCGACTCCTACACGCACCCATTCTGACCATAACCGGGTCGAGGCAATTTGCCCTCGACCCAGGATTTGTTTGGTGCCGTTTTGCAGGTCAAAGAACCCCGACTAGGGGTCCAACAGGTTTGGGTACCTAAGCTCCAGCTTCCTCGTCGCCTGAGCGTCTCCGACGTCTCCAGCCTCATCTGAGCACGCCATTAGCTGCGGACGACGTTGAGCATCGTTTCCCCTCTCAGAGCAGCACAGGAGGAGGTCCAGTGCGCACGGATTGAGCCGGCGAACTTCGCCGGAGTCGAGTTCTTCAGGGACCCTCTCCTACCATCCGATCGAGCTTTGTCCCAGTTTTGATCTCAGCCCTTCATTCTTCGGGCAGCCTCGACCGTCGGATCTCGATCAAGAGCTCATCTGGAGTGTTCATCGGCGAAGGGTTAGCAGTGCACCACCATCATCGGATCTCCACCTGGCACGCCCTCGACCGTCGATCATTAATAAAGGGGTAATTTCACTTAGGCCCCCGTCATTTTCTTATTTGTCATTAAGTCCTATAAATATTTTAGCACGTTGTTTTTATTTTGGAATATTTGCAGTTAGGACCATATGTTTATTTTATTTGCAATTTAGTCCTTCTTTATGTGAGACACATGCATCGACATGTGAGTTTTGGGATATTTGCATGTTTCGTCCTGCATTTCCTAAGTGTTATTGATTGCATATTTTAAAATAGGAATTACACTTATACCCCTTTGTGTCTGAACCACATGTTGCACGCGTGAGATTTTGGGCTTTTTGCATTCCAGGACCTGGACTTTCTTTGGTTGTTATTGTTTGGTCCTTGGAAGTATGTTTTCTTGCATTTAGGTCCTTGCTTGTTGTGTGCCTTGTTTTTATTGAATAAAATATCAATTGAACTCCAAATTAGGTAAAATTTGGACACGGGGCTCCTTCCACAGTGTAAAGATTTTCCTAAAATTTTAGGACATTTTCGAGACTTTTTACTATTTTTAAAAATTCAAAAACACATATTTTTGTTACTGTCTGAATTGAAAAATCAAACAAAAATATAAAAACGTTTCTAAAAATTCTAAAAAAATTAGGAATAGTTAGTTTTATTGTTTTCTCTATTCTATCCAATTTTTAGCTTATTTGGTTTTTTAAAAACCACAAAAATTGAAAAACCCTAAAAAGCTTATAAAAATCATTAAAATTCTATAAAATTCAAAAATGCAAACTCTTTTTCTGTAGCTTAGTTTTCGTATATATTTTCCATAAAAATTGTCTCCAGATTTTTATAAACCAATTATATATTTTTAATTGGTCTTTCAAGTCTGGCTGCACAGTGACCCCCTGTTTTCCTTCTTTTTGATTTTTTTATAAAATCGTATAAAAATCAGAAAATTCTAAAAAATTCACCAAATACATTAAAAAAACATAAAAAAAACAAAAAAAAAATAATTTTATTTGAGTTTTTTGTGCATTTTTGAGTGTTTAAAGAAATTGTTGAACTTGCTTGTTTTCTCTTTTTCCTTATAATTAAAAATCCAAAAAAAATTAAAAACCATTAAAATCCACCAAAAATATTTTATTCTTTATTTTCGACTTTGACTACTTCGTAGGCCGTCTCGGCCATCTCGTGCTCCCTGAGTCCGACCCTTGTCGTTATACCAGGTTAATAAACTAGCGAGGAACGTTGTTTGGTTTTTATCATTTTATCCTTCAATTTGGTGGTCTTATATTTTTCTTGTTGATCGATTCTCTCGATCCGGGTCGCAACGACCCGAGAGTGATCTCTACCTTACCCGGATCTTGGTTTCACGAATTTTTCGATCATCAGTAAGACAAACGGATTTTTTTGCAAAAAGAAGTTAATGGTTCCGTGCAACAGACCTAAGCTCTTCAAAATATAGTGCACTCGCCTGTACAGGTGTAGAGAGAATGTCAGCTCCACCATTCAAAAATTCCTCAACCTCTACGAAGAACAATAAGCTTAACGGTTCCTTGCAACAGACCTACATGCCACTTTCTCCACCGCCATCCTCTTCTACTCCCCTCTCCTTTGCACGCCAGTATCCATTTCCACCAAATCTCTATCCTCCCTCTTCTCCACGCTCACGTTGAACTCAATGCCCCCCATTTTCATAATGGCCTGTACAACTTCTTGCATTATGTCGGCCCTCCACGGCTCCGGTTGCACTTGTATTTTATCAACACCCGTCTTTACAATTTTCCTGCACACCATTTCTAAATGTCATTGCAGTAATATCTCTGATCTGTCATCCGCCAAGATGCCATCGTGCTTCTCCTCCGGCCACATTTTGGTCACATAAAATCGGCGTGTTTTTCCACATGTCTTCCCAAGCTACTCAGAATATTGTCGCAATAGTTCTTTCAAATGCTCATCCTCCTGCTCCTTCTCCCGACGTGGCAGATCTCGCTTCTCCTCCAACTCGGCTAGGAGATGTCCGAGTCTAGCATCGACAAGCATGCTGGTTGCAGCAAGACCGCTACGTAGACTGTTCAGCATGTCGCCACCTAAGCACTCTCCTCTTTTTATCACATTACTTACCATTCTGAGACCGACATCGACTCGTCCACCGTGACAGCAACACCGGATGACATCTTTTGGCAGCTCACACTGCCGAAGGTGCGTCTGGAATTTTTGCTACGTGTGGATTTAGGCAAACTGCACTATTGGAGTTGGTACATGCAATGTTTAATTTAAATTGTCAAATAAAAACAAACTATTGGAGTGGGCTCTGTGCGAAGAACGGCGTATATGGATCTTCTGCTCCTTTTGTAGGGTAGTTTGTCTAAACTTTTGCGGAAGTTAATACATACAAGAGATGATTAAGTACGTAAAGGAATATGTATATATACTCGTTGCTTTTTTCACATTAAAATAGTATCTCAAAGTTCTACCTAAAGTTTTAACGTTTGAACGGTTCAACGGAGATCTAGAGTTTGATGGGCCTCTGTTTGTTTTGCCATTACCTTTGAGATTCTTGTGAAATGACTTCACATGATAATGAAAACGTTTATTCTCGAAACTGTCCTTACGGGGAACGTTTGTCCTCCATAACAGTTCAGGTGTGATCCCGGGGCGTTACAACGATATCAGAGCAGTACATCTCTGAAAGTGAAAAAAACTACTCAAGAGATAGAGCCACTTCTATCAAAGATATAGGAGAAAAGAGTTACCTGGAGCATGCAACCACATCTATTATTAGAATAAACTATTTAGACGTAAGTGTATTGAGTTGTGGTTAACATTCCCAGTTGCAACCAAACTCAACAAGTTGTGAGGGGCCGGTATCCTCCCAAAGGGCTCGAATCTAGGCCTGTGATATCACATACTTACTTGCAAGACATTTGTTTGGGAAAATAATCTATTTGTGTGAGGATAATATTGGGAAAATATTACCCATGTTCGGTGAAAACATGGGTGGTGAGGTTGTAAACCTGTATGCTGCAGTCCGGTGGGCCACCGACTACCTCCTCAAGGTGACGAACGAGGAGAAGAAGGTCTACGTACAGGTCGGAGACCCCTACCCCGATCACGACTACTGGGAGAGGCCCGAGGACATGGACACCGCCCGGTCTGTGTACGCATTTACTCCACAATCCCCTGGCTCCGAGGTCGCCGTCGAGACTGCCGCAACCCTCCCCATAGTGTCCTTGGTCTTCAAAGGGCATGATCCCACTTATGCCCCAACGCTTCTCAATAGAGCCATTTCGATCAGCAATGTCTCTATAGATCTATTTTGTTGTTTTAATATAAATAACTTAAATTATAAATAAACGAATAAATTTGATGGTTTATTTATTTAAAATATTCCTGTTATATTAATTTTGCATTATTTTTTTATTTTGTATATTTTTCAGGTATTTACTTGTGCGCATAAATAGAGTAGATTGTATAGTGAGAGCTTGGGAATGAGTGTGTCCATTCTACTGCAATTTCAGTGGTTATATGGTATGGTCCTTTATTATATATGTATTTTTCTACGTATATTTGAATATGAAATGATAAGGGGGAAAAGCGTAATCGTAACTATGGCATTTGTTCGAGTAATTTTGTGGATTTTTGGAAACCACTTGTTGCAAAGTCACGACACCTTTTAATTGTAGCAATATTATTACATGCCTTTGATAGGATTTGAGATTACATGTATATAGGAAGCAATATGTAAACAAGTAGATATTTATAGGAGCATGAATATAATTATGGAAATATTTATAGGATTTGTACGCTACTATGGAAAATAATTTCCAACGGCGTTTCCTTCTTTTTTTGACACGACACTTAAAACACCAGAATAAAAAATATTTAACACGACTTAAAATATTTATACATCCGCAGTCTTAGTGGAGAAGCTGGTCGACGGCTTGTGCAGCTTTTCCAAGTACGGCTTGTACAGGGACAACCTTAGTGGAGCAGCCCATCGTTTTTTCTTCTATATATACACACGTAACCAAGGCAAACGGAATTTACAATAGCATATCATGGCTCTTCGTCAACTCCTCATCTTCCCCCCTTCCTTCTCCCCAGTGATTACCGTGAACCTCCCTTGAAGTTCAGGCAAAGCACGACTTCCTCCACTGGAAGGGATATGGAGGCGGCGGGAAAGGACATGCTGCAGAAAATGATCGACAAGCAGGATGACAAAAGACTGAAGAAAATGATGGACAAAGAGAATGATGAAATGCTGCAGAAATCGACGGAAGAGGAGTCATGGTTGACTCCCTTGTCCGTCGACTCCTTACCTCCACCACTCCCTTCTCCCCTGCGAGTATCATGAACCTCGCCTAGAAGTTTACCCAACATGCCATTGCTGCCACCGGAAGAGATTTGGAGGCAAAGTCCCGTGATAAACCGATGTGGTTATTCGAAAGCAGGTAATACAAAAATACAGGAGGATCTACATGATAAAGTGATGCAGGATTGTCAGGAGGCCCTTGATCAGAAAATGTAAAAACGTCATGAGGAAATGCTGCAGAAAATGGCGAACGAGGAGTATGAGTGTCATCTTAAACTGTTGTATGATAACGTGATGCAGGAACGGGAGGTCCTTGATCAGAAAATGCAAAAAACGTCATGAGAAACTGCTATAGGAAATGACGGAAGAGGAGGATGAGCGTCATATTAAACTATTGCATGATGAAGAGAAGGGACCGTGTAGGTGCCGTTGTACTTGTGAGTCTGTGTCGTGGTCTTGTCTCTAACGACATCCTTGCTGATGAAAAACTTTAAAATCTCTTGGAAGAGTTGTTTAGATCAAAATCTCTTAAAGGAGTAGCTTCATCAAGAAACTCAAAGATATCTGGAGGAACAAGCTGATAAACAGATGCATAAGATGCTTCATCTGGAAACTCGAAGATATATGAGAAGCATGCTAATAAAAGACATGAAATACTTACTTAAGGGATTTTAAATGCAGGTAAAGGGGAAATAAGTTCTAACAACATAAACCCTCTACAACCATAACTCTCTTTTTTGAAAGAAGGTCAAACATAATAATAGTCCTATTATTGTCTTGAGGTCCATCATTTTAGGTATATGATGTAATTATCTAAGCCATGCTAACTTTGGTTAGTGATTAAATGTCTTGGGATTTAAGGTATTCCTGGCCATCCATCTGAGTGTGATGTCAAGGGCTAGAGGTGTTTGTGGGTAAGCTGGTTATTGTTGGGGCAATGGAAGATTGCTGGTGGATAAGAAATAATTTAGGAGGAGGGAATAATGATCAATGTACATGGTAGATATTAACTCAAGAACTTCTTTTCATTAAAACTTGAAACTTGGATGCAAGGCTTATACTTTTACAAGAAGATGACTTACAATGTTTACAACAAAGGAATGACTTATAACACTTTGAAGGAGAATGACACTTGAAAGACTCTTGTGGTGGTAGTGGAATTCTTGTTGTTTCAAATGAGGATCTATTGGGTGATATTTATAAGCCCTCCAAGATGGTGGTGATATTTTGAAGGAGGGATCTACAATCATCTTCCATGCTTATCCATCAAGTGGAAATATCTAGATATTTTGGTGACAAGGGAAGAAATGTCTAAATATTTTTCCCACCCCTCTTTTTTCTAGAATCTTCTCACAAGTAGACTCTCTCTTAATTAAAAAGATAGGGCAAGTTTTAAAAGTTCCTTGGCTATACTCTTGATTTCAATGTCATATCTAAATTTAATAAGTAAAATGCAGTGCTTGATCTTTAAGCTTTGTTCCAATATAATGCACAACAATTGAAATTTTATTGTTCATATTGTCTTTTTAGCCTTTAAGTTCATGAATGACATTGAAATTGAGTAGATAGTTATGGATTTCTATGCAATTTACTCTAAATAACATAGATCATAAACCCTAAACATGCACCTTGAAATGCTAGATTGGCCGTAATCCTTCCGAATTTTTCTCATAACAAATGCATTTACTTTATTTGCAATTACATTTATGCCCTAATATTCTTAGAGAATTCACATTGTATTATTATTTAGTATAATATAGGGACACATGTACCAACAAAAGGGCTACCGTAAATTATGTAAGAATATAAGGATGCAAGTGAAATTGCAAAAAAGGTAAGGCGTACATATTTGTAAAAGCATGAAAGGTCACAAGTATAAAAATCCCTATATACAATACATATAATGAAGCTCTCTGGAGTGATATCAAAATTGGGATGAGCATTTAATTACTCCAAAAATGAATCATTCTGAAAATTTGTTTGGTTAAGGTTGCGGAGGAACTTTGTCGTTGCAAAGAAAGGGAAAAGATTTCAGATCAATCCTCAGTTAATTAATAAATGAGTAAAATTAAGGAATTTTTTACACCATGAACCATAAAATCTTGTCTAATTACAGATCAACCCATGTAGTATATGAAATCACAACACAAGCCCCTATGAATTATGCCTTGACCTACATAACCTAATCTAACTATTACACCACAATGCTTGGATAGGGTCATATAGATTTTTCTACTAGTAAAGGGGCGGGAGGGTTTGATCTCTATTCTTTTCTTTGGAGTGGGAGCTCACCGCTTCTACCATTAAACCATAAGGTGAGTTCATGGCCATATATGCCTAATAGAGTAATATTATATTTTCTAATTACCAAGATTATAGGTATTGGGTTGTAGTTGGACACGTCTTAAAGAGTCTTATTTTAATCAATAATTTGAAAGCTACTTCACCACAAATTACATAACTGCCAAATTCTCATTAAGAATTAACAATCCTATTGAGATCCAGGACTAAAGATAAGACAAGAGAACAATGCCATTTTCTGATGTTTACCTTATTACTTGGGCTTTATAAACATGATGCAACACAACCAGATTAACATTTACAAATATATTATGATAAATCGAATCGACTTAGATAACATAGAAAAAAAATAGGGATTTTATCACTTGTGCCCCTCTGAGATCTCGCAATTTCAGTTATGCCCCTATCTTTTTGGTAATATCAGTTGTACCCCTCACTTCTTTCTCCGTCATCAGTTGTGCCCTTCTGTCAGATTGACCGTCAATGACCTGACTTAACCATGGTTTTTTCAAACCTTGGTGCAGTTAAGAGGGATATTATTGTCCAGACTCCTCTTCTTCCTCCTCCAACCTCCTCCTCCCTCTCCTCCCGGAGTTCGCCGGAGTTCGCTTGCGCCTGCACGACCACACCATGCCCTCCTGCATGTCTCGACGATTCTGGAACCATATGGCCACCTGCCTCGGCTGGAGCCCCAACTCCCTGGCGAGCTGCAGCTTCCTCTCCGTCTCTAACCTGTTCTCCGTCTCGAAGCTCTTCTCCAGAAATTCGACTTTCTCCGCGCTCAACCGCCTCTTCTTCTCCGGCTGATGGAGCCCGTACTCGTCTGCTTCGTCCTCGCCCATGTCCTCCATCTGCAACCGATGAGCAAGTTGTCGAACCGCAGAGGCACCAGGGCTGAAATCCTCGAAGCCCATCATAGATCTCGAGCCTGAAAGGACGGTACTAGACGTCATGTTCACGCGGTAGTGCAATGAGGATAAAAACAAAAAGGTAAACATATAATCTATCAAATGTATATCTTGCTAAATTTGGCAAAAATCCTAACTCGGTAAATATCCCAAAAGCATGAGCGAGAGAGAAGGATAAAGATGGCATTTACTCGAGAAGAAAGAAAGAGAAAGACTCATTTGACGCAACCTATGAAAATTTGGCGATGATGGGATCAGCAAAGCTTAGCACGATTCTAAAAAACAATACTAATTTTTGGCAATTGGATCCAAAGCTCCAACCACAAGATTCGAGATCCGAGATAAAGATCTTTACTGTGGAATCCGGCGGAGGCAGAGGCGGAAGAGAGCAGTGCTTCAATGGCACCGTGAGAGATGCCCTCCACCTGAAGGAGGGCTGCGACGTCCTGCCCTCCTCTGATCACCCTTCCAGAACCCATCTTGGACATGAGAGCTATTCAGAAAACGGAAGCAAGGGGGGAGAGAGATTGGACCCCTTTGAAGTTTTCAGTGAAGGAGCATGGTGATGGAAGCAGCAGCTACTGCTTGTGGCGGAAGGAGCTGGTGATCATCTCGATGGGGCCCTGGGAGAGGAGAGAGCAAGGGTACCTCACGCCCATCTCCATTGCAGCAGGAGGAAAAATATAAAGTGACCATATAACCTTTTTTTTAAACTTAATACCGCTTATGTCCTCAAAGTTAACGTCCGTTTGCACTGTAGATGGACGGTCACTAACCCGAGGGGCACAAGTGATAAAATAGCAAGAAGTGAGGGGTACAACTGATATTATCAAAAAGATAGGGGCATAACTGAAATTACGAGATCTCGGAGGGGCACAAGTGATAAAATCCCAAAAAAATATTGGATATTTTAAGTGCTATACTATTAAAAGAGCTAATGTAACAGTCGTTGAATTAGGTAGAAACGATAGGGAACAGGAGTCGAAAAGTTATGCCTCATTCTGCATCCCTAGACGAAGATGACAAGTATGCATATAAAAACTAGGGTAATTTACACAGAAGTCCTTGAATTATACACACACTTTCAACATGGCGCTTTACTTTAAAAGGTATTTTTGTTGTACTCGATTTTTAAGATTTATCTCAATATAATTCTTGGCTATTGAAACTCGGCCGATCGTCTGGTTTTTCTAACCTCACATCACAATAGCAAAGACCGTATTGAGAAAAATATCAATGATAAGGCATCACATTGTCACTTTTTAGAGTTCATGTATAACAAATCGATTGTATAGTTCAGTAATTTTTGCGTAATACTCGACAAAATCTATTATAAAGATGTAGTGGGTTTAGACTTGTGTAATAAATATGTAGTTGTTTCAATTTCTTGCTATAAAATTATAACCTTTGTTTTAAATACAGCCGGTTCATATCTCTATTGTAAATATATAGCAAGTTTAAACTCGTGCTATAAATAAATTAACAAATTCCACACTCCTCTTATAAAAATGGCATTTTAAAATCCTTTCTTTTATAAATGTATATACAGAAAGATTTAATTGGGCATACTATGTATTTATATTATGAGTTCGAACATTATATATAATATTAATGTGTTTTTGATTTAGAGAAGAAATCCTTTTAAATAATATTAGTCGATATTTTCCAATAATAGAATTGAATTAAATTAGTGATTTTCGAATTTTGAGTGGTCATTTTTAAGAATTCGACACCAATACATATTTGTCCTCTAAGTGAGAGAATCTTCTTTCTCTGTGAGTATATTTATATTTATATTTATATTTATCGTGAATTCCAGTTAAGAGAGAAGCTCAGCGTAAATCTCTCTCCATAACGAAAAATGTAGATAAGCTCATACTTAAGATGCATATTATGTCACTAATACCTCACATGGGTCGTGAACCAGATAGTCGTCTCAAGAGAGCATCTCGAATTAACCTTCGTTAAGGAGTTGCGCAGCAATATTCGAAAAATCACTTGAGATCAACTCTTGATGCCGTTTCTCTCGCTATCGGCCGCTACCGATACATCAAAAATACACGGTCGTTATACGCTTTCATCCCGTATGACTTTCAATATACTAGCATGATAATGCATTCTAAGAAGCATTGCAACCCAAAGCTAAGATAATTATAAGCTCGTAAAGAAGGTCGTCAAACTTTTGAGGGGACATCTGCAAAATCGACATCATATAAGGATATCTAATGTAAAAAGTAGTAGGGAGATCTTTCTCGCTCTATTTTTTATGTGTAAGAATTTCCATTGTGTTAATTTGAAATAAAAGAATATACAATAGACAATCAAAGGTCAGGAGTTACCAATAAAAAAAGCAGAAAGATATATACATATTTGAGTAAAGATATTAGCACACGCTAGACAACGGTTAAGTTGAGTTAGATCGGGGACCGGAGGAGGAAAAATCCGGATCTAATGTTAACTCTTTTGGCATCAGACCGAGGACACGACAGAATGGGCCACCTTTTTTGGCGAAGAGGCGAAACCAGAAGTCCATCTTTGATTTCTTTCTCTTCAAATCTCTCAAGAACTAGCGGCTATTTCAATGCAACAAAGTCGATGCGAGTCAACGTCAAAAATGCGCATGATCAATTCAAGTTTCAAACTTCTTAATTAACCGTGAGGAACTGCTTCCTTCAACCTAAGGACACGTATCGGCTGTACGAAGCAGTTAAGGCCGTGACAATAAATCTCCCAAAAATATAAAAAAAGCATGTCACCGTCAATGTCAACCCAAATCCCTTTTTTATAGATTTTTACATCCTAAACCTTGCATAATTTTGATATTACATACATAATCCTTCATAATTGTGAATCACACCCAGAACCCTACAAAGTGCTAAACTCTTCAGCTAATCATACACCCATAACCCTCCTCCCGCAAAAGCGTGTAGGATTATGGGTGTAAAAATCCATGAGAGGTAAGCACTATTCGAGGTTATGGGTTTAATTCATGATTACGGAGGGCTATGTACGTAATATTGAAAGTATATAAGGTTATAGATGTAAAAATTTTCTTTTTCTAATTATTTTTCTAAAAAACGATAAAAGATATTTCTCTCCTTCTCTCTCCAAGAGGCAATGAGAAAATCTTTCCTTTTTTCAAGATCAATTATTTTAGAGATATTTAATGGTAAAGTTTTGGATAATCATTTATACGGTAGGAACCTTTTTTTCTTAAAAAAAATCATAAGGGCTTTTACACCATCACCTCTGAAATCTTGTTCAACTACACCACAATCCATGTTGTCTATTTATTTACTCCACGGGTCCATTAATCTAACTCTATTCAACTCGTATCACTATGTTCAAGTGTTGTTCATGAACTTTTCAGTATTTTGCCCATTTTTTAACGTGAGGAAATTAATTTTCTTGATTGATAAATTACTTTCAATTCCCTGTGGACCGAAGTGCTTCTTAGTCCATACGTGTCCCAATAGCAAAGATGGCGATGTCTATGATCGCCATATTATGTCCATTCATCTGTATATAGTTCTAGTATATACGTACAAAATAATATAAAATAAAATCTAAATACGTGTGCATGGACATATGATGTGACTTCTGATAGATTGGTATTTGGAATTTTAGACACGTACAAAAAGCGCTGCATAAATACATTAAAGGAGCACCGGATGTAAATCATGAAAATTTCCTGGTAGTTCATAGCTATTTTCTCATTAATTCTTCATTTTCTCCACTCAACCGCCACCTCTGTCATATTAAAAATTTAATGAGATTTTTACATGGAGACCCCTACAATCTTGTTTAATTATATGATAATCTCTTTATAATTTCGAAAATTACATCACGACTTTCTCATTATCTGATTATTAATTAACTTTCATAGACATGATGTTCATTTGCTAATCACATGCTAATTATCAGACTTCACTGCACGCTTCCCTCGATTTTGGATTTAATTGCATCATCTACAGTCCATTTTATGTTTATTTTAATCTCCATCTACATCACTTCAACTGCAAATCGTACGATTATGTCGACACATGTGTTAAATATATAATAACAAGTATTAATCCTTGGAAATTCCCTTTTTAATACTATCTGGATAATAGTAAATATATCAAAACAAAATAACACGACCATCTTAATTGGAATTATTATATGGCTAATACAACACGTTCATATGGATAATTACAGATAAAAAAAGTCATCCGTGTGAAGAAGAACGAATGGGAAGAGGAGAGATAAGTAGGCTGGGGATGAGGGCTACCGTACACACGTCGTTCTCTATTTATAGGTCTATGCATACACCCATACACCCTAACCGCTTACTCTCGCTTATTCCTCCAACAACTCCCTCTTAGTGCGGTTTTACCGAGTCTTATGGTCACTCGATCATCTAAAAATAGCCAACATCTCCTCCTTGACCAAAGTGGTCATACTACACTCCTACTATTTGTGAGGTGTCTATATTATTGAGATGTTTATTCCCAAAGCTTCAATTTACTTGAATGCCTTTAGTTGACTCATATGTTCCTGAGTCCCATTAAACAACATGTTTAATGTACGTTCCTGTTGGAATTCCTTTTGTGAAAGAATCAGCTAACATATCTCCTGTTTGGCTGCTATGTCCTGAATATAATAATATTAGATTTCAATGTGTTTTCCTCTTGAACTATTTGCCCCACTGTTAATCAAGCTTATAGCGGCTTGATTATCACAATATATTTTAACTGGCCATTTGACCAATTCGAGACCCAAGTTTTCAAGAAAATGTCTAATCCAAACAATATGAGTGGTAGCCATGCTGCATGCAATATATTCAGCTTCTTGTGTATGCCTTTATACACAACTTTGTTCTTGCTTCCCCAAGAAACCACTGCACCACCAAACATGAAAAGGTAACCTGATGTGGATTTCCTACAATATCCCCTCCGAAATCTGCACTGGAGTATCCTACAATTTCAAGTGATTCAGCTTGATAAATCAACTTCAATTGTACAGTACCTTTCAGATATTGAAGGACCCTCTTAATGGCTTCCCAATGAGCCTGCTCTGGATTACTTTGATACCTACCCACTAGGCTTACTGGATAAGCCAAATCAAGTCTCGTATATAACATTGCATACATTAAACTACCCATTACTTCTGCATATGGAACATCAAGTGGTTTTTGTCCCTTTCCTGGTCATTGACTTTTACTAAGTCTTTTTCCTATCACAAGTGGTGTAGGGGCTGGAGTACTGTTCTGCATACCAAACCTCTTTAATATCATATGCAAATACTTCTCTTGATCTAAACTCAATGTTCTTGAGCTTCTGTCTCTACTGTTCTGGATTCGAAGAACATTGGATGCATCTCCCATGTCCTTCATCTCAAATTCAGAACTTAATTTATTATTTATATTATCCAACATCTTTTGTCATTTCCTGCCAGCAAGACGTCATCCACATATAGTGACGAAATCATAAACTTGCTCGTACTATGCATGACATATACACAATTATCCAATTTATTAGCCACAAAATCCAAACTGAATAATTGTACCATGGAATTTGAGATGCCACTGTCGCGAGGACTGTTTCAATCCATATAGAGACTTTTTTCAATTTATTAACCATATTCTCCTTACCATTTACCTGAAAACCATCAGGTTGTCGCATGTATATGTCTTCTCTCAATTCTCCATTGAGAAAAGTGATCTGTGTCTCCAGGAGGCACAGACGGCTTCTCAGCCCCGTCTCAGGTCACTGGGAGATCTGAGCAGCAGTGGTAGCTTGTCCCAGCACTCCAGTCAGCTTAGACAGGTCCACCTTGTATAGACAGAGTCGTACCAGCAGCCATCGCAGTGCGTCCAGTCACCACCATCTCAGGACAGTCAGATGGTGGTCTACCAGCTGGATCAGCCCCTGGCAGTACTCCCATCACCCACCTACGAGCAGGAGCCGTTGATGGATGTCAACGGGATTTGGTACGACCGACCCCAGTCCGATATCCGACGAGACCATCCTGGATTCCGCTGGTCGGCCGGAGGCATCAGTTCCCAGCAGCAACCTCCAGTTCCAGGGTGACCAGTATGGCCAGCAGCGAGAGACTTACAGCAGCCCCAGCCCTTAGTACAGCAGCATCAGTCATCCCACCACCAGCAGTATGGTCCTCATCCCTATCAACAGGGACAATCTTGGAGGCGAGAGCAGCTGATTAAACGAATATCACAAGGGTCTAAATGTCTCACACAAGGCGGAGACAGAAGTCGCTGCGACGACCCTCCAATGAATCCTGGTCAAGTCAACAATTAACCCACAGTATCTATCAAACAATGAGAAGCAAGGTGGAGTTAAAATTTATTATAACTCTACAATAAGTGTGTATAGTGTAAGTGTGTAGAGTGTCGAACTCAGGGAGCAAACAAGATAGAACAAGGCAGGAGTGCACAGAGATCAATGTGAAAGTGAGCAATTGCCTATGGATGTACAAATTTTTTGTGGGTTTTTAATTATATATATATGTGTATTTTTTTATTTTATATTTTGTATTTGGATTTTTAAATTCTGATTTTATATTTTCTTTTTATATTTTATACTTTTCGATTTTCTTTTTCTTTTAAATAGAATGTATATACAAAGTAAGAGAGAGGGATAAAGTATTTATAAAAATATGTAAAAATAACCAAAATTCAGGAAATAAAATATTTTTGGTATTTTTATGTTTTTCTAATGTTTTTGTATTTTTCCAAATTTTTTTATAATTTTTTGGTATTTTTAAAAGTCAAAAATACTGAAAACAGTGAATACACTATATAGGCGAGATAAAAATATATAAATAAATAGCAAACAGGAGTGAAAAATTTTCAAATTAATTTTTATAGATAGATAATAGGATAAGGAAATTTCAGAGATATGAAACACAATTTTTAGAGTTTATATGAATTTTTTAGATTTTTATGAAGATTTTGAGAATTTTGCTATTTTTAGGGATTTTATTTTGTAATTTTTAGGGATTTTTGGTCATAAATAAAATAAGATAAAACACACAAAATATATTTTTTTTGGAACTTTGAAAAGACTTTTTATAATTTTTATGTATTTTCTAATGCAAACAATGCTGAAAATGCATGTTTTTGATTTTTAATAAATATGAAAATACAATAAAAATGCAAACTAAAAATATGGCATTAAACTACAAAGCAACAGAAGCATGTGGAATATTTTTGGTAATTTTTCGAGTTAAAATGATGCATGAAACAAATGCAAACATCCAAGCAAAATACACGGCCGGCAAGGCGTAATTGTAAATACATAGAAGTCCAAGGGCCTACTTGCAATTTTTCCAAAAATATATAACGTTAAATACAATTTCCTAGACTAAAATTAAATACCCAAACCTGGAGGGGGTTCTCTGCAAAATGTCCAACTCACGCGCACTGGACACGTGACTTGGTAGGGGTATTTTTGCAATTTTACAAAGTTCCAGGGGCTCAGATGAAATTTTACCAAAATATTACAACTTAATGAAAGAGTTCATGGACCAAATCGAAATAAACAAACCCTCAGGGGGTCCCTGCAAAATGTCCACCACCCCACGTGCACGGGTCACGTGAGGTGACGTGGACTGGACCTAAGTGCAAATATGGAAACTACGGGGGTCTAGATGCAAATATTACAAAAATATTTAAACTACAACTAAAAGTTTCTAGACTAAAATAAAATGCAAAAATGGCGGGGGTGTAGGTGCAAAATACCCACGCCTAATATCCTCGTGCGTGATCGAACGGCTGTGGAGCGCCCACTTGACACGTGGCGCTTCGAGGTTGCACGATGACGGTTCGCGCTGGACGGTGGATATTAGATCCTCGGACAAAGATCTGATGCTGGCGGCGTGGCGCGATCCAACGGTAGAGATCAGAACTGGAGCTGCAACTCGATCGAACGGTGGAGAAGACAAGGGGAAGAACGGGGAAGAGCGCCGGCGAGGCGAACTTTCCCGAGCTCGATTCCGGGTCTCAGGCGATGGTTGGGCTCCAAAATTGGGCTACGAGCTCTTGGGGGGTCCCTCTACGTACTAGAGTACTCAACGTCATCAGAGGAGGTCTGTAGTGCTGGCGCGACAGCGGCGGATCTTGGAGCTCCATGTAGCTTCGGCGAATGCTTCAAAATGAGCTCCAGATGCTTTGACTGCTCTTTGACCTGCAAAAAGGGGTGAAGGGGAGCAGGGCAAAATGCCTGGGCCCCGCAGAGGTGGAATCGATGGCGGAGATGGGCTATGGAAGATGGAGGAGCTTCGGTCGGCGATGCGTGTCGGCGATAGAGTGCGATCGGGCGAGATAAGGAACGGCGAGGGAATCTAATGGTCCTAATCTACTCCTATAGCTACGGGGAATGAAATGAAGCAAAAAGAAATGAGAGAGAAGGGATACCTCGATGGTCGGAACCAGAGGTGGTGGAACCTCGACATCGACGAAAGGCAGAGGTGGTCGAGCCGCCTCCGACCGTCCTCGACTCGCCTAACGACTGGGCGGTGGAGCTGTCACCTCCGTCTACCCGTAGAGCACGAAAGGGAGGAGAATGGTGGTCCAAAAGGGGTTCAAATCCGAGCATGATGGTGGAAGGTCCATTATGTACAAGGTGGTGGCGTCTCCTTCAAGCGAGATCCACGCGCGGATGATGAAGATTCTGGAGGATTTTGGTGCTCGGCGAGGATCAGTGATGATCAAGGAAGAAGTCCCAAGAAGAAATCGAGGCCTGAGGATGAAGGGATCGAGCTCAGAAATAGGGCGAAATCGGGCTTGAATCGGGCTGTCAGAAGATGGCAGACCTCGATCAGGTAGTTGACCGAGGTCAACAGACAACCGCGCCTGGTTGGTCCACGTGGACCAACCAGGAAATTCAGAGCCAAAATTATTTGTAAAATCAAAATAAAATAGTAAATGAATTTATTAATTTTAGGTTATAAAATAAAAAATGCTTCTTATTTTATAAAGAATTTTATGGTGATTTTTATTTATTTTTATGAGGTATATAATTAAAAGTTACTTTTTATACCCTATATAGGTATATATCTATGTATTTTACTATTTTATTTCTATTTTGTGCATTTAATTTATTTATTTATGTATATTATTTTATATATTTGTTGAATATTTTTATACACTTAAATATATTTTTATTTGATTTTTCTGATGTATTTTGTACACCTAATAAAATGTAAATAGTAATTCTATAGGTATATGTATAGGTATTATACCTATGTATTCTATTTATATAAGTATTTTATATTATGTTTTCTTTGAGTTTTTATTCTGATTTTAATATACATATAAATTATAAAAATATAAAATCATGAAGATAATGAATAAATAATAAAATGAATATTTTATTATGTACAAGTATACAATAAGGGTCCAAAACTCAACTTTCAAACCGTAGCTCCGCTAAATGCGAAACTCTTCATTAAATAGCTTATTTTAAATTATATACAATTAAAGGTGAGTTTGGTGTATTTCAAGTTTTTATATGCAAGATACATGTCTCGGAAGTTGGTATTTTGGTTTTTTATTCAGATCATAACTTTTTATCTGTACAGTATTTTTGTATGAAATAAATTTTGTATTTTTATTTATTTAGTTATCTACAACTTTCATGTACAAAATTTCTTTATTTGAGGCATACAAAGTGGAACCAGAAATAGGTCCCAAATGAATAAAGAGTGAATAAAATGAATAGGTATCTAGCCATTCTGATGACCGTCCCGACCACTAGGGTATAAGGTGCTAAATGGTCGTTGCGACCCAAGCGATCAGGATCGATCAATCAAGAAAAATAGACCACCAATAAAGATAAAATCAAATCGAAAATCAATAGCGGTCTTGCTATTAGTTTAACCTGGTATAGCGACCAGGGTCGAACACAAGGAGCACGAATTGGCCTCGCGGACTACGAAGTAGTCAAAAAGAAAGGGAAAAGAAATAAAAAGGTATTTTTGGTGGTTTTTAAGTCTTTTATATTTTTTGGATTTTTAAGGTATTAAGAAAATAAGAAAAACAACCAAAGCAAGCAATTCAATTATTTATTAAATGCACTAAAAATTGACCAAAAATTAAATAAAAATATTTTTGTGTGTTTTATAATTTTTACTATTTTTAGTGAATTTTTGGGATTTTTCTGATTTTATTTAATTTTCTAAAAATAAAACAAGGTCAGAAACTGTAGGTACTGTCAAGCCGAGCTTAAGGGACTTAGATAACATATCTAAGAGTCCCCAATAAGCCTGGAGGTATTTTTCCTGTATAGAGAAGAGAACAAGGAAAATTTGAGCACCTAAATTATTATTTTTGGGTTTTTAGTTTATTTATTAGAATTTTAATAAGATTTTAAGTGTTTTTCAATTTTTAGGTGTTTTAGATAATGCAAAATAGCCAAAATTGGCTGGAAAATCAAGCAAGCCAAAACAAACAATAGGTAATTTTGTTTGTAATTTTTAGATAGGTTTTAATATTTTTTGTGATTTTTAAACTCAAACAGTAACAAAAATTGATGTTTTTGAATTTTTAAAAATATCAAATCAAAATAAAAACGTCTCCAAAAATCCCAGAAAATTTTACACAATGGCAGGAGCCATGTGTCCAATTTTCATTGGATTTGGAGTAGGTTTGCTATTTTATTCAAAAATAAGAAGAGGGTATTGTGCATAGGGACCTAAGTGCAAATACCAAGAGTCCTGGGGTGGGCAGTGCAAAATACCCAGGTGAACACACACGTCGCACGTGCCTGGGGCACTCAGGGACCCAAATGTAAGGAAAACAAGTTTCGAGGGCTAATTGGTAACAGGTACCAAAAGCCCAAGGGCTTGTCTGCAATTAACCCAAAAATAAACGCACAAGCATAATTACTTTACGCACAGGGGTATAAATGCAATAATCAAAAACTAATCATTCATTTCAGAACAAACCAGGACTACAAGGGTACTAATGTAAAATGCCCAACCAAGCACGTGTCGATGCACGTGTTGTACCATACACAGGGGCATATAAGTAAAGAAAATAAAGTGCAAGGTCCTCAATGCAATTGTTCCAAAAACTAAACAACTAAACTAAATATTTACAAGACTACATGCTAAATAAGATAAAAAGGAGGGACTAAGGGTAAATTACTCTTTATTAATGGAGCCGCTGGATGCGCGCCACGTAGCAGATCCAACGAGTGAGAGCGGTGGCGCCTTCGACCTTGAAATGCTTGGCCTGATCGAACGAGTGAGGGCCCTCCACGTGGAGATCGGACGGTCCTCGTACGCAGCGACCGAGCCCTCGTGAACACCCGGCTGGGATCACACCTCCACTGATCTGACGCTATCTGCAGCTCCGCGAATGAACGGTCATGATCTGATCTGGAGCTCTGAGGCTGATCGGACGGTCAGGGAAGATGCTAGAAGAACAGTTGGCCGGCGAGCTTCGCCGGCCCGACACACACGCTGAGATCCTCCCCTGCTACTCCTGAAGATCGGAAAAGCTCCGCCGTGAAGCTCCGCAGCTGATGGTGCCCTCCGATGATCCAATCGAGCTCCGGAGAGCTCCGGCGAGGTCGGCGGAGGTGGAGCTACTGGACCTGAGTCAAAGGACCTCAGATGGCCCTCGATGTACCTGCAAAATGAGTCCAGAAGACTCGCGGGTCGAGGGCAAAGTGCCTCGACCCTGTTAGGCGTGGTGACGGTGATCGGGGGGTCGATGTGGGCGAGCTCCGGCGAAGGTGTGGACGGAGGAGCTCGAACCCCAGCTCCTGTGTGAGCTGGGTTGAGTGGATGGGTGCAGAACGTGCGCGGGAGGAAGGCAGAGGCGAAGGTGGATTCCGATGATCGAACGGAGAAGTGGGATGGTCGAAATCAGCTAGAGACGACGGCGGCGCGAAATGGGGATGATCGGAAATTAGCGAGAAGCTAAAGGAACTGGGTCTACCTGGGTGGACGATTCGACTGTGGGCGAGCTTGCGCAGCTCCTGGTCCATTCCTCAAGGAGCGTCGGTCTCCGAGGCTCGAGCTCCGGCTCTGAGCGGAGCACGGCGGTGTATCTCGCCGGATCAGTGGGCCACTGCCCCTCTCCTCGCTGCGACACCACAGGGAGTGAGCTGTCACTCTCGCCTATGCGATCGAGGTCACTGGGGGTGGAGCGAATGAGCCAAAGATGCGAATGAAGGTGGCGGAGCTTGAGCTATATACGTTGGAGGGTCCGGGAAGATGAGTGCGGGTAGGGCAATGGAGTGCGCGGATCCCGAGGCGGAGGCTCCGGCGAGGGTCTCGGATGTAACATGAACGAGTCGGACCCGGGGTTTAGGTGATAGGGGATCGGATTTAGGTGCGAAATTAGCGAGAAGTCGGGTCGGGCACCTAACCCGTGGGAAGTGGTCCTGGGGGGGGGGGGGGGGGGCAGTTGACCGTGCGGTCAACAATCCCCAGGGCTAATAGGAAGCTGCCACCTGGACCCAAAGATGCGAATGAAGGTGGCGGAGCTTGAGCTATATACGTTGGAGGGTCCGGGTAGATGAGCGCGGGTAGGGCAATGGAGTGCGCGGATCCCGAGGCGGAGGCTCCAGCGAGGGTCTCGGATGTAACATGAACGAGTCGGACCTGGGGTTTAGGTGATAGGGGATCGGGTTTAGGTGCGAAATTAGCGAGAAGTCGGGTCGGGCACCTAACCCGTGGGAAGTGGTCCTGGGGGGGGGGGGCAGTTGACCGG
Organism: Ottelia alismoides; assembly: GCA_037367405.1. Taxonomy (NCBI): domain Eukaryota; kingdom Viridiplantae; phylum Streptophyta; class Magnoliopsida; order Alismatales; family Hydrocharitaceae; genus Ottelia; species Ottelia alismoides. Next base: position 725,252 of record JAZKJV010007458.1, read on the forward strand.
GCGGTCAACAATCCCCAGGGCTAATAGGAAGCTGCCACCTGGAAAATAATTGAAAATTCGATTAAAAATAGCAAATGGCTTATATAATTAAAACTCAAAACATGAAATATTTTTGTTTTAATATTTTCTATTTTTTTGTGATTTTTAATTAATTTTTCAAAATAATAATAAGGTACTTACATTATATAGCTATATATAGGTATATGTACAATATAGGATTTTTAATTTTGATTTTTAATTTGTTATTTTTATGCAATTTTATTCCCATTTTATATTTTATTTATTTATAACATAAAATAAGGAATAAAAAGATATTTTTATTTTATTTTTATTATTTATATACATAGGTGAAATAAATAGATATGTACATACATATACATGGTATATTTACAAAGTATTTTTTATTTTTAATTTTGTTCTTTTTATTTTGTTTTTGTTTTATTTTATTTTATTTATTTACACTATAAGTCATAGAATATGTACAAGATTTTTGGAAATTAATTTTACTTATTTATAAGGCTAAATAAATAAATAAGAGTGGACTATATACATGGTGAAAATGAAGTTTTTGTTTTCTTTTTAATTTTTCTATTTTTATCTTGTTTTTATCTTTATAAATATATACAAGTATTTACAAGCCTATTTTAGTCTCTTTTTGGGAGGAAAATATTTTTATTTTATTTACATAAATATTTACACACATGAGCCCCTATCTCCCTCTACTTTGGCTTTTATGCGGTCAGGCCCATGCTGAGCCCTCCCTTGGGTTAGGTTGCTCAATATTTATTCTAAATATTTCCCTCTTTTTCTTTTTAATCTTTATTCTTTTATTTTTTGCACAAAAACATGCTAATTATAGGTTTTTACACAATGCATGCTTTTGGTAATTATTTCTATTTACAACTATATACATGCATTTGCAAAGGTTTTTGTAGCTAAAATATAAGAATAAAGAGTGATGAATGAGTATTCATCACCCCCCTATACTTAACTTTGCTAGTCCCTTAGCAAACACTTATTTGAAAAAGAAGTGAAAAAGAAATAAAGAAAAAGAAAAAGAGAATGTACATGGATCAAGGTTGATTATTAAACTTGCCTTCATTAAATTAAGGTATGGAGCTCGATCAGATCTTTGGATTATTAATGTGTCGGAACCTTATTTGGACTTAAGCCTAAAACTTAACAGCCTCTGAGTTCCACTAATCTATAACCAAGACTCCTCAATGCTCCAGATCAGAACAAGTCATCAATCACAAACCCTGAAGACCATGAATCTTTTCTTGTCCTGTGAATGTGAGGTCTAAGCTCTCCACCTCAGAAATGGCAACTTGACAACCCTCCTCAACAAGGTAACTCTATGACCTCAATCTGGCCACTCTTTCCTCGAGGAGCGGGGTATTCCCTTCTAAGTTCAAGTTCAACCGGCTCAAGAAGAGGAGGAAGAAGAGAATGGGTCAAGGCCAGTGTAGCCATGTACCCTTGGGAGCTTGACCAGTGTAGCCAAGTCTCCCTGCTGCAAGCTACATAAGGTGAATCATGAACTCAAGCTTTGCTTATTGCACTCTATATACATACTCCGGTGGGATTATCATTTTCTATCAGACCCACCACTTTTTTTGGAGTTATTTTCTTTTTGCATTTTTTTTCAAGTGCATCTATACAACATATACATGTGCAGCATATATACAAGGAGTTTTTCCTCTTGAGCCAGTAGACTATCCCTCTTTTGAAGCTTTATTGCAACCCACAACTCCTGTCGTTAGACCTCATGGCAACCAGACCAAGTTTAGACATACCTCCTTCACTAAAAGAAGAAGAGAGGTTCCGCCTAGAAGTACTACCCTCATATGCTACCCCAAGTCAAGGAAGACTGCCTCCTCACCACCTCATCCGTAGAGAGCTCGATGCATAGTGCTGGTGTCCAAGTAAAGCCATTGTCTATATGAGTCATGTGTTGTTGTTAAGTGCTCTACTTAAGCTCATTAAGATGACATGTGATCATAGCCTAGTGGACTCAAAGAATTAAGTCACCATGGACCTGAAAAGCCTTAAACCTAAGCCCTATAAGGTTCCTTTTAGAAGTTAGGTGGATTAAGATCTTAATCAAGCTCCATTTCTCAATTTGATTCCAGGCTACTTTAAATGTCAACTATCATCCAGAAAAACTATATACATATGTACAAAAGATGTTATTTACACAAATTTTACAAACATGCAAAATTTTTGAAAAATGTTTTGAACACATGAATGGATGATGCATGAGGTGCAAGTTTTGCAAAAAGATATTTACACACATTTACACGAGATTTTTGCAAACTTTTGATTTTCAAAACATTTTGGAAAAATTTTGTACTATATACATAATTTTGATAAGAAAATATTTACACAAGATTTACACAAAAGATTTTGAAATCATTTTTACAAAAATAATTTGTACACTAGCTATTTATATGCAAATAAAAGAAGGTTTATGTACATGAAAAAATTTTAATTTATGTGATTTTTAGGGTTTTTAGCCATTTTATTTATTAACACACTCACACAAAGTACGAGTTATGGCTAAAGTATATATGAAATACATACACACCCCCCTATACTTAGCTTGAACGATGTCCTTAGAGTCAAGAGCGATGAACAAGACATAACTCGTGCTAGGTATAGGGAAGTGAAAAGAAAGGCTATATACAAAGACGAATGAATGAAACAGAAAAGTCAAGAGGATCTCAGGTCTTCCCCCTATACTTAGGATCAAGTAATCCTAAGTATAGCAGGCTGTATACTAAGGGAAAACCGAGTGGAGAATGTACAGGGTCTACCCCCCCTATACTTAGGGTGAAATATCCCTAAGTATAGGCAGCAAAAACAGGGGTAGAAAGGAACAAAAGAAATACCCGAAAGTCCTGCATCCCCCTATACTTAGGTTAAAGTGCACCCTAAGTATAGCATAATCATCAGATGAAGAAAGGGATGTAGGACTAAAGAATGTAGTGATATAGACATATGGATCTATACAAGATGGAAGATCAGTGAAACTCAGGTGTGAGATGCCTTAGATGTGAGTCAAAGACCACATCTCACGCATAATGAATAGGGGCAAGATCAACGACCCGCGACTCATGATCTAGAAATGGCTTGAGCCGCTGGCCGTTCACTCGAAAGGTACTCTCAGAAGACAACTCGGATATATCAATGCTACCGTTGTCGTGTACCTTTCTCACCAAGTAGGGTCCCTTCCACTTGCTCTGTAGCTTCCCTGGAAATAAACGAAGCCTCGCATCAAACAGCCATACTCTTTGTCCAATCTCAAAATGCTTGTGGCTGATATGAGAATCATGCCACTCCTTCACTCTCTCCTTATACTGTAGGCTGTTTGAGAAGGCAGTATCTCTCAACTCCTCCAAGGTTGCTAACTCTGCCCTCCTCTGGTCTCCTACACCATCTGGATCCATAAGTATATCAGTAACTGCCCATAGTGACCTGTGCCTCAGCTCAACTTGTAAATGGCACGGCTTGCCATATACTAGGCGAAAGGGAGATGTGCCCAATGGTGTCTTGAAAGACGTCCTATATGCCCACAAGACCGAGTCCAAAAGCTGTGACCAATACTTTCGGTCAAGGCGGACGACTTTCTACAATATAGTCTTGATCTCCCTGTTCGACACCTCGGCTAGACCATTCGTCTGTGGATGGTAAGGTGTAGCAACACGATGGTCTATACCGAACTCGCTAGCAAGGGCCTTTACCTGGTCGTTGATGAAATGAGACCCCCCATCTGAAATCAGAACTCTAGGAACCCCGAACCGCGTGATGATGTGCTTCCTCAAAAATCTACAAACTGTTCTTGCATCAGCGGCTCGGGCGGGGATAGCCTCAACCCAACGACTAACATAGTCTACGTCCAACAGAATGTACTCAAATCCCTGACTCTTAGGGAATAGACCCATGAAATCGATGCCCCATGCGTCAAAAACCTCACAGAAGTGAATGAGCTGCATCGGCATCATATCACGCTGTCCACAAGTGCCCATCCTCTGACAGTCAGTACACCTCTTCACGAACTCATCAGAGTCCTTGAAGAGGGTAGGCCACCACAAGCCGGATTGGAGCACTTTCTGTGCCGTTCTCCTCCCAGAATGATGTCCTCCTGCCTCAAGCTTGTGGCAGTAAGTGAGGACGCTATGGTGCTCCTCCTGAGGAATGCACCGACGCCAGACGCTATACCCTCCTTCGTGGTAAAGGATGGGATCCTCCCAGTGGTAGGACTTGGCCTTCGCAAGGAAGGTCTCAAGCCTCTGCCTGGGCCAATCTTGTGGGACTTTCCCAGCAACGAGAAAGTTCACAATATCGGCATACCACGGGAGTGAGGCGATAGCAAGCATCGCCTCATCTGGGAAGGTCTCACAAATGGGATCAATCTGCTCAGACTCCTCAGGCTGCTCTATACGGGAGAGGTGATCCGCCACCACATTCTTGACTCCAGGCTTATCCTTGATCTCAATGTCGAACTCATGGAGTAGAAGGATCCATGTAGTAAGTCTGGCCTTGGCATCCTTCTTTGCCATGAGGTATCGGATGGCGGTGTGATCAGTGTACAAGGTCACTCTAGATCCAATGATATAAGATCGGAACTTATCTAGGGCGAACACTACGGCTAGCATCTCCTTCTCTGTGACCGTGTAATTCCGCTGGGCGGAATCCAATGTGCGGCTAGCGTAGTGAATAACGAAGTGGACTCCATCCCTCCTCTGTCCCAGCATGGCCTCTACGGCAAAATCGGAGGCATCCGTCATGATCTCGAATGGGAGAGACCAATCAAGCGGCTGGAGAACAGGAGCCTCAATCACACACTGCTGGAGAGTCGCAAAGGACAAAAGACACTTGTCATCGACAAGGAACTCGGTGTCTTTCGTCAAGAGGTCAGTCAACGGCCGAGCAATCTTGCTGAAATCATGAATGAATCTCCGATAGAAACCAACGTGCCCCAGGAATGACCGTAGCTGCCTCAAATTGGACGGCGGTGCGAGTTTTCTAATGACATCAACCTTGGCCGGATCAACCTCCATGCCCCTGTTGGAGATGATATGGCCAAGCACCGTCCCTTGAGTCACCATGAAGTGACTCTTCTCCCAAGAAAGCACCAAATGGACCTCTATACATCGCTGGAGTACTCGGTCTAGGCAGTCAAGACAGGAGTCGAATCCGTCGCCGTAGACCAAGAAATCGTCCATGAAGACCTCCAAACACTCCCCTACCATGTCCGAAAAGATCGACAGCATGCATCTCTGAAAAGTCGCAGGGGCATTGCATAGCCCAAATGGCATGCGTCGAAAGGCATATGTACCGAAGGGACAGGTAAAGGTGGTCTTCTCCTGATCCTCAGGAGCGATGGCCACCTGGTTGTAGCCCGAGTACCCATCTAGGAAACAATAATGGCTCTTCCCTGCCAGTCTCTCAATGATCTGGTCAATAAAAGGCAGGGGGAAATGGTCCTTCTTGGTGGCTTGGTTGAGTCTCCTGTAGTCAACACAGACCCGCCAAGAGGTGGGTACTCGTGTAGCAATCTCCTCTCCCGACTCACTGATCACAGTCGTGATGCCCGTCTTCTTAGGCACCACATTCAAGGGGCTGACCCACTTGGAGTCGGAAATGGGATAAATAAAATCTGCGCTCCACCATTTTGAAATCTCCTTCATGACGACCACTCTCAGGTTGGGGTTCAGCCGCCGCTGGAACTCACGCGACGGCTTCGCCCCCTCCTCGAGATAAATATGGTGGGAGCACAACGATGGACTAATCCCATGGAGATCTGCTACGCTCCATCCGATTGCCTTGCGGTTCTTTTCAAGAACCCCCATCAAACGGGATTCTTGCTCTCCAGTCAGATCGACGGAGATGATGACTGGGTACATCTCAGGCTCGCCCGCAAGGAACCGATACTTCAGCGAAGTAGGGAGCGGCTTCAGCTCTGGACTGCTGGGTGCCGGCAAATCTGGCTTCGGAAGAAGATGCGTGTATGCTGCCAAGTCTGCCTCAGAGAATGAAAACGAACTCTCGCAAACTGGATCTGGAGAAGGCTGCTCGACTGAACTGTCTCTGATCTGCTCGGCATCTACCTCCTCCTCAGCTGTAGGCTCTGTGGGACTCAGGTCTGGCATCTGATCATCGCAATCTGCCCAATCAGACTCTGAATCTGAGGGATCTGCATCAAACAAGGTGGCATCAGTACCACCCTCACACAAGGTGGCCTCAGTACCACCATCACTAGAAATCGTGTCACGGTCAAGAACCGGCTCTGCTGCCACTGTAGTATCCTGGACCAGGGCTGTGCTCTCCAAGCTCTCCTCTGCTATCAACTCGGCATCAGTGGTGTCTGGAAATGAGAGGATGGCCTGTACTGTAGGGTCTGCCCATGCTGCCTCATCATCTGTGATCACAAAATCACAGTCCTGGTGGATGTCTAACCCGGCATCTGTCAGCTGCTCTGTATCTGTGCTGGTCTCCGAGCATGCTCTATCTCTGGCTCTGTAGTCCTCGACCGTCTCTATTTGTACACTTTCACCCTCGACGTGAAAGTATACCTTCCCGCTATCATGGTCAGTCACCGCCTTGGCTGTGGCCAAGAATGGACGACCGAGGATGATGGGGGTATCGGCCACTGAATCAGGGGTTTCCATGTCCAACACTATGAAGTCCACGGGGAATTGCAGGCCCTGAATAGTGACGACAACGTCTCGCAACAACCCCTTCGGCCTCTTGACAGATCGATCAGCAAACTGAAGGACTGTCCTGCTCTGTCTAAGAGTGCCCAACTCGAAGCGGTCGAGAAGGGCTGCCGGAAGGAGGTTGATAGACGATCCGCTATCCAATAGAGTCCGGTCGAACCTCTGCTCACTAATATGACATCTGACATATAAGGCTCCTGAATCTGGCCTCTTGGCTGGCAGATGGTTCTGGATCGCGAAGCACGTGGCTTTCGTCAGCACATGTATCTCTGAATGATTGTTCCTCCTCCTCCTCCTGACTGTAGTCCTGTCTCTCAAAGAACGCTGAAGAAGGGGGATGTGCTACAAAGCCTCCTGAAGGGTCAGCTAGATGTGGAAACGATTAATCATGCTCTGGTTGAACTCCTCCTGCTCTCTCTTTTTTGGATCTTTTTCTTTTTTATTCCCCTTCCCAATCTGAAGGGCTCTAGGGAAGGGGATCACAGGGTCCTTCTCAGATGAAGGACTAGAAATAGGTCTAGACGGGTCGACGGCCGGATCCGCACATACACAAGCACCACAGTGGGACCAGAGTAAACTAAACCTTTTCCTTTATTCAAAATATGGTTCCGGGCTACATCAGTGGAAGGAAAAACAACATCTCTCTCTACATGAACACCGGTGGCCTCAGTACCACCACGGGCTGGCTCTGATGGACGTCTCGTAGCCTCAGTACCGCGTGCTGGCTTGGCAACTCGGGTGGCGTCAGTACCACCTCCTTGAACTGGTGAAGTGGCGGCCTCAGTACCTTCGGTGGGATCAGCATCCTTGGTGGCATCAGTACCACCGTCATCATCATGAGCGGCATCAGTACCGCTCTCCTCCTCCTCATCTGGCGCTCTAAGTGTATCCTCGTGCCGTCGCTCAGACGAGGCGCCGCAGTCGGCTGGTGTCCTACCGCTCCTATGTGTGACAAAATCAGCATCAAATAGATCCGAAGACATATCATCAAATGGATCACTAGGAGTGGCATGCTCAGTGTAAGCTACCTGCTCAGATTTCCGCTTCATGCTGTTGGGATTCGGCTCTATCTGGGCAGGAATGGTGGCCTTCCCTCTCACAATGTCCCGCATCTCCTGGCGGAACTCGTCCATCTCCCGTCTAAAAGTAGCCTGCTGGTCCGAGAGGAGGCAGGCTATGTCGTCGAAGGCGGGGCTCTCGTATGGTGAACCATGGGAGCCCGACGGGTGGCCTCTCTGTTGATGAGGCTGCTGGAACTGGTGCTGCTGCTGCTGAGAGGGGTAAGTGGGAGGATGCTGCTGCTGGTGTGGCTGGTGAGGCTGCTCTCGCCTCCAAGACTGTCCCTGCTGATAGGGACGCGAAACGAAGGATGACTGCTGCTATGACTGGTAAACTGGGGGCTGCTGCTGCTGGTGATCTCTCTGCTGGCTATACTGCCCTCCCTGACCAGATGACTGCTGCTGGGGCTGGGTACCTCCACTCCCCCACCTGAATCCGGGATGGTCTCGTCGGATCCCAAGCTGAGGACGGTCATACCAAATCCTGTTGACATCCATCAACGGCTCTGCATCGTAATGGGCTGGCGGGAGTACTGCCAGAGGCTGATCTGGCTGGTAGACCACCATCTGCATGTCTGGAGATGGTGGTGACTTGTAGGTGGGCTGCGGCTGCTGCTATGGCTCTGCTTGTACAAGGTGAACCTGTCTAGGCTGCTGGTGTGAGCTGGAGCGCTGGAACGAGCTCCTGCTGCCGCTGGTATCGCCTCACGACTGAAGACGGGGCTGTGGAGCCGTCTGTGCCTCCTGGAGACACATGAGCTGGGTCTTCATGTCTCTCAGAGTCTGTGCCATCTGCTCCATCTGAGTGATGCCCTGGCACTGCTTCTTCTCGATCAGCTCCATCCGATCCAACTTCTCACTAATGATGCCCATATCCGCAGCGGATGACTCTGCTTGTGCTGCTGCTACTGCGAATGAACTGGATGGACCGACATCGACCTGTGCTATCCTCTGGTACTGCACGGGTCCTGGCTGCTGCTGGGGTCTGCCTTGAGTATACAACCTGGTCTGGGACATCACCATGTAGTTCTCGGCCATCTCCTCGTAGATGGCCCAGACCTGGTCGTGATCCTTGGCGAAGTAAGACCCGCCACAAGAAGCATTCACCAAGCCCTGGAGCTCTGGTGTCAGCCCGCTGAAGAAGCTCTACACAAGGTTAGGCTTCGAAATGTCGTGGTGTGGGCATCGATCCGTAATCTCACGGAACCTCTCCCATGCCTCATGGAATTGCTCGTTGGGGAGCATGGAGAAGTTGCTGATGAGGGCTCTCGCTGCATTGGTCCGCCCGAGTGGATAGTACTTGTTCAAGTACTCGGTGCGGAGCTGCTCCCAGGTGTAAACGAACTTCCCCAAGTGCTTCAGCCAGGTGGCTGCTCTGTCTTCTAGGGAAAAGGGGAAGGCGATCATCCGGATCGTATCCTGGTCCACCTGACGGTCATGGACAGTGCTGCAAATCATGAGGAACTCCTAGAGGTGAAGATGGGGCTCCTCAGTAGCGAGTCCGTGGAAGCGGGGGAGTAACTGCAAAGTGTTCGGGGGGAACTTAAAGTCCCCCACGATAGCTGGAAGTACTACCCAGTGATGTGTCAACGTCGATCCGAGGTTGTGCAACTCCCGCATCAGTCGCGGTGGTCCTCCGGCCACGGCTGCGGCGGCTGCGGCTGCTGCGGCTGCTGCTGCGGCTGCTGCATCAGCATCATCTGGGATCCTCGGCCCGTCTCTCCTCTGCTCTTGCTCTGCTCTCTCTGCTCGCATCTGCTCCATCTCTCTCCTCATGTCGAGCATGAATGCTCCTTGATCCCTCAACTGCTGCTGAACGGTCTCTAAGGAGGCGATCAAGGTGGAGTTGATCGCACCCTGGTCCAGCACAAAGTGCTCAGGCTGACCTCGGGAACGATCCTCAGAACTACCGGCCATGACGTCTGCAAAATCAAATGAGCCAAACTCAGGTGCTGTCAAATCTGCTAATCTCTCCTCTGGCTCATATCTCTCAGAACCGAAAGAAAGGGGGTCGAGGGGGAACAGGGCAGAATCATACTCGGACTCGGAGAGCTGGTCTCGACTCTCGCAGGCCAACCTAGATGAATGGGTAGACGTGCCCGAAAGCGGTGCAGCCAGAGGCTGCCTAGGAGAGCGTCTACCCATCATCGTGATCTGATGAGTAAGGCGGATGAGATCTGGAGAGACTATGATCGACAACCAAACCCTCTGTTCACCAACGCACGTGAGCTGAAGATTGTAAAGGCTCGATCAAATTATCTTGTCAAATTTTATTAGGTGAACAAACAATCTATCAGAGCGCTTACGTGACCTGTTAGGATACCCGATGCTACCCCAATCGACTGGCCCGCACGGAAGAGTCGGTAGTCAGTCAGGAATAACACCGGAGGGCTCTACCTAGTGAACCGGGTCACTCTCTCGTGCAATCAAACCAACCAATGAGGGGGTTGCTCTCCCCAAGACAAATTTTTAAGTCCGGTGTCTTTTAGGGTCAATAGCTTAAACAGTCCCAATTTTATGGCTTTTCTTTTTAATTTTTTTCAATAAAAACAAAGGCCTAACGATTTTTTCGGTTCTCCTGGTTATTTAGTCAAAAACAAGGGGGAGAAGACGAAAAAGCCGATGCGCGATGAAATCAATGATGCATGCAGAGATATAAATGCGTACCTGTCTCCAGCACTCTACATGCAAGTGATCTGCGCAGAAATGTAAAGAAAGAAAATAAACTACCTATATGATGCAGCGGTGAAAACCGAGTCCTAAACAAGCAAGTCTACTCGAAGAACCGTCTAACTGGTCACCGATCCTCCAAGCCAAAAGTCAGGTCTCGGTCTACCCCTCCTCTGCTCAACACACTTGAGTTTAGGAGAAAGCGCTTTACGGGGCAGGCTACGGCACGTAGGCTACGAAGGGGATGAGTCAGTTATTTTTATTAATCAATTATTAGCAGGTCTAATTAATCGCACTATAGGAACATGCAAGCAATTAGGTGTGGGGACCCTACTAATTACGACACAATCAAGCAGAAAATCCTAAGTCTAGGGGTTCGATAAAAACCGCTGAAAACCGGAAAAGGCAGCGAAAAACCAAAAGCCGCGAGAAAAACCGCGAAAACACCAAAGGGTCCCCCGAGCACACCGGTGCTCGGCGAAACAGACCCGCTAAGAGTTCAAGTCCAAGAGTCGAAGTGTCTGTCCCTGTATTATTACAATAATAATCAAATGAAATAAAACCTAAGCTAAACCTCTCCCACCCAGTCTCTCCCTCACGCTCTCCTGCGGCTCCGTACAGAAGGGAGCCGCCTCCAAGTTCCTTGGTTGCGTCGGCTTCTCGAAATCGGCTGCCTCGGTCCTCGGGCCCTCGCAAGAAAGAAGACAAATGGTTAGTCCAACAAAATAAGCAAATAATAGCAAGAAAAATAAATGAAAATAAAATGAGGGTATATATGCAAAAATACCAAATAAAATAAAAAACAAAAATCAAACAGAACAAAAATAAAAGAAAATAAAATAAAACAAAATAAAGCAAAAATAAAATGAAAACAAAAAGCCGCGAAAAACTGCGAACTCTGAAAGAGCCGCGAAAAACCACGAAAAAGAAAACGAAACTAAAACGAAAACTAATAAGCCGTGCTCCTTGGCAACGACGCCAATCTGATGACCATCCCGACCACTAGGGTATAAGGTGCTAAATGGTCGTTGCGACCCAAGCGATCAGGATCGATCAATCAAGAAAAATAGACCACCAATAAAGATAAAATCAAATTGAAAATCAATAGCGGTCTTGCCATTAGTTTAACCTGGTATAGCGACTAGGGTCGAACACAAGGAGCACGAATTGGCCTCGCGGCCTACGAAGTAGTCAAAAAGAAAGGAAAAAGAAATAAAAAGGTATTTTTGGTGGTTTTTATGTTTTTTTATATTTTTTTGGATTTTTAAGGTATTAAGAAAATAAGAAAAACAACCAAAGCAAGCAATTCAATTATTTATTAAATGCACTAAAAATCAACCAAAAATTCAAATAAAAATATTTTTGTGTGTTTTATAATTTTTACTATTTTTAGTGAATTTTTGGGATTTTTCTGATGTTTATTTCATTTTCTAAAAATAAAACAAGGTCAGAAACTGTAGGTACTGTCCAGCCGAGCTTAAGGGACTTAGATAAAATATCTAAGAGTCCCCAATAAGCCTGGAGGTATTTTTCCTGTATAGAGAAGAAAACAAGGAAAATTTGAGCACCTAAATTATTATTTTTGGGTTTTTAGTTTATTTATTAGAATTTTTATAAGATTTTAAGTTTTTTTCAATATTTAGGTGTTTTAGATAATGAAAAATAGTCAAAATTGGCAAGAAAATCAAGCAAGCCAAAATAAACAGTAGGTTTGTAATTTTTAGATAGGTTTTAATATTTTTTTGGGATTTTTAAACTCAAACAGTAACAAAAATTGATGTTTTTGAATTTTTAAAAATATGAAATCAAAATAAAAATGTCTCCAAAAATCCCAGAAAATTTTACACAATGGCAGGAGCCATGTGACTAATTTTCATTGGATTTGGAGTAGGTTTGCTATTTTATTCAAAAATAAGAAGAGGGTACTGTGCACAGGGACCTAAGTGCAAATACCAAGAGTCCTGGGGGGTCCGGTGCAAAATACCCAGGTGAACACGCGCGTCGTGCATGCCTGGGGCACTCAGGGACCCAAATGTATGGAAAACAAGTTCCGAGGGCTAATTGGTAACAGGTACCAAAAACCCAAGGGCTTGTCTGCAATTAACCCAAAAATAAACGCACATGCACAATTACTTTACGCACAGGGGTATAAATGCAATAATCCAAAACTAATCATTCATTTCAAAACAAACAAGGACTACAAGGGTACTAATGTAAAATGCCCAACCAAGCACGTGTCGATGCACGTGTTACACCATACACAGGGGCATATAAGTAAACAAAATAAAGTGCAAGGTCCTCAATGCAATTGTTCCAAAAACTAAACAACTAAACTAAATATTTACAAGACTACACGCTAAATAAGATAAAAAGGAGGGCCTAAGGGTAAATTACCCTTTATTAATGGAGCCGCTGGATGCGTGCCACGTAGCAGATCCAACGAGTGAGAGCGGTGGTGCCTTCGACCTTGAAATGCTTAGCCTGATCGAACGGGTGAGGGCCCTCCACGTGGAGATCGGACGGTCCTCGTACGCAGTGGCCGAGCCCTCATGAACCAACGGCTGGGATCACACCTCCACTGATCTGACGCTATCTGCAGCTCCGCGAATGAACGGTCATGATCTGATCTGGAGCTCTGAGGCTGATCGGACGGTCGGGGAAGTTACTGGAAGAACAGTTGGCCGGTGTGCTTCGCCGGCCCGACACACACGCTCAGATCCTCCCCTGCTGCTCCTGAAGATCGGAAAAGCTCCGCCGTGAAGCTCCGCAGCTGATGGTGCCCTCCGATGACCCAACCGAGCTCCGGAGAGCTCGGCGAGGTCGGCGGAGGTGGATCTATTGGACCTGAGTCAAAGGACCTCAGATGGCCCTCGATGTACCTGCAAAATGGGTCCAGAAGACTCGCGGGTCGAGGGCAAAGTGCCTTGACCCTATTAGGCGTGGTGACGGTGATCGGGGGGTCGATGTGGGCGAGCTCCGGCGAAGGTGTGGATGGAGGAGCTCGAACCCCAGCTCCTGTGCGAGCTGGGTTGAGTGGATGGGTGCAGAACATGCACGGGAGGAAGGCGGAGGCAAAGGTGGATTCCGATGATCGAACGGAGAAGTGGGATGGTCGAAATCAGCTAGAGACGACGGCAACGCGAAATGGGGATGATCGGAAATTAGCGAGAAGCTAAAGGAACTGGGTCTACCTAGGTGGACGATTCGACTGTGGGCGAGCTTGCGCAGCTCCTGGTCCTTGCCTCAAGGAGCGTCGGTCTCCGAGGCTCGAGCTCCGTCTCTGGGCGGAGCACGGCGGTGTATCTCGCCGGATCAGTGGGCCACTGCCCCTCTCCTCGCTGCGACACCACAGGGAGCGAGCTGTCACTCTCGCCTATGCGATGGAGGTCACTGGGGGTGGAGCGAATGAGCCAAAGATGCGAATGAAGGTGGCGGAGCTCGAGCTATATACGTTGGAGGGTCCAGGAAGATGAGCGCGAGTAGGGCAATGGAGTGCGCGGATCCCGAGGCGGAGGCTCCGGCGAGGGTCTCGGATGTAACATGAACGAGTCGGACCCGTGGTTTAGGTGATAGGGGATCGGGTATAGGTGCGAAATTAGCGAGAAGTCGGGTCGGGCACCTAACCCGTGGGAAGTGGTCCTGGGGGAGGGGCAGTTCACCGGGCGGTAAACAATCCCCTGGGCCAATAGGAAGCTGCCACCTGGAAAATAATTGAAAATTCGATTAAAAATAGAAAATGGCTTATTTAATTAAAACTCAAAACATGAAACATTTTTGTTTTACTATTTTCTATTTTTTGTGATTTCTAATCAATTTTTCAAAATAAAAATAAGGTACTTACATTATATAGCTATATATAGGTATATGTACAATATAGGGTTTTTAATTTATGATTTTTAATTTGTTATTTTTATGCAATTTTATTCCCATTTTATATTTTATTTATTTATAACATAAAATAAGGAATAAAAAGATATTTTTATTATATTTTTATTATTTATATACATAGGTGAAATAAATAGATATGTACATACATATACATGGTATATTTACAAAGAATTTTTTATTTTTAATTTTGTTCTTTTTATTTTGTTTTTGTTTTAATTTATTTTATTTATTTACACTATAAGTCATAGAATATGTACAAGATTTTTGGAAATTAATTTTATTTATTTATAAGGCTAAATAAATAAATAAGAGTGGACTATATACATGGTGAAAGTGAAGTTTTTGTTTTCTTTTTAATTTTTCTATTTTTATCTTGTTTTTATCTTTATAAATATATACAAGTATTTACAAGCCTATTTTAGTCTCTTTTTGGGAGGAAAATATTTTTATTTTATTTACATAAATATTTACACACATGAGCCCCTATCTCCCTCTACTTTGGCTTTTATGCGGTCAGGCCCATGCTGAGCCCTCCCTTGGGTTAGGTTGCTCAATATTTATTCTAAATATTTCCATCTTTTTCTTTTTAATCTTTATTCTTTTATTTTTTGCACAAAAACATGCTAATTATAGGTTTTTACACAATGCATGCTTTTGGTAATTATTCCTATTTACAACTATATACATGCATTTGCAAAGGTTTTTGTAGCTAAAATATAAGAATAAAGAGTGATGAATGAGTATTCATCACTTATCTCCCCCTACTTTATTCCTTGTCGACCTATTCATCAAGATGCCTTGGTCTGGGGGTTTCGGGTCATAAAATATTTACAATATTTTATTCTTTTTCTTTTCTTTTATTTATTCTACAATTTTGGCTTTAAATATAGTATTTTATAAACTATTTACATGCACATGTATAAATGCTAAGATGCTGGAATTAAGGGTATTGACATGCATTCACCAGGGTTTTTGAGGCCAAAATGATAGAATAAAGATGATGAAATGTGGATTCATCACCCCCCTATACTTTGCCTTTGCTAGTTCCTAGCAAACACTTATACAATAAGTGAAGAAAGAAAAATAAAGAAAAGAAAAAGAAGAAATGTGGATTAAATTTAATTATCAAACTTGTCTTCACAAAATCAAAGTTTGGAGCTTAAGTTAGACCTTTGGAATTTTAGTGCGGGCGGAGCCTTACTGAGAACCAGATTTGAAATCCAACAGTCTTTGAGAATTCCAAAACTCTTCTCAAGTCTCCTCAATAGCGAGGTCAGAAATATCTCAACTCATACGCAAACCCTTACGACTATGAATCTGACTCGTATAGTGTAAGTGATAGTGGCTCTTCCCAACTAGAATGATAAAGAGACTGACTTCTCCAGCATGATAACCCAATGATTCCACAATCCAATAACTCCTTCCTCGAGGAGCGGGGTATTCCCTTCTAAGTTAAAGTGGCAACCAGCTCAAGAGGGGGGGGGGTGAAGAGAAGAGTGGACGGTAGCCAGTGTAGCTACCTATCCTAGGATGCAAGACCAGTGTAGTCAAGTCATCCAGCAGCAGGTTCATATGATATGACTTTGAAACTCAAGCTTGCTTCTTGACTTTACAACAAATGTACATGCTTTGCAGGCATTTTATTTTTGTACATGTTTTTGATACTATTCACAACAGCATTTACATAGGGAGTTTTTCCTCTTGAACCAGTAGACTATCCCTCTTTTGAAGCTTTATTGCAACCTACACTCTCCTGTCTTTAGACTTCCTCATCACTGGACGGGTTGGGGTGCACTTCCCTCCCTAGAGGAGGAAAAGTGTTTCCACTTGTGTGCGTCTCATACCGACAAATCCCATCCCCTCACCACCCCAACTGAGTTGAACTATGTGAAAGGTGCAGGTGTCCAAGTTAGGTCATTATCAACAAGAGTCGTGTGTGTGCTCCGAAATACTCTACTTAGGCAGTCAAGAATCCATTGAATCAAGTCTCGTGATCCTCAAAGAATTAAGTCAACTAGACCTGAAGTTCCTCAAACCCAGTTCCTATAAGGTTCTTGTTATTAGGTAGATTTTAAGGTCCAACCAAGCTCCAATCTTCGGATTTTATTTAGACTTGTTCAACTATCAAACTCAATCCGAAAATGCTAATGCCATGCAAATGCGATGCAGGATTCAGAAAATATTTTGTGATGCAATTTTCAAGATTTTGAACATTTTATGGATTTTTGAAAAGATGATGATGCATATGCATTTTTTTGTATTTTTAAAAGATTTTTTCCAATGTTTTTTGGGTATTTTAATTTTGCAAATGTTTTTGGGATTTTTGAAAACAAAAATTTTGGATAAAAACTTGGTTAAAATATTTATACGGGAGTGCTTCGTATATTTACAAGAAATGGATTTTAAGAATTTACAAGGCGAGTGATCAATTTTATAAGTATATATAGTGAATTTTAGGGTTGATGTATATATTCCTCAAACTTATTTGAAAAGAGTTTTCAAATAATTTTGAAAACTATAGTCCAAAATAATTTTACAAACAATTTTTTTACAAACATATACACACATTTGAAAATCATTTTGCAAAGGTTTTCCAAACAGTATAGATAGATTTTTCAAAATATTTTTGCAACCATTTTTCAAACCATTTACAAATCATTTTTCAAACATTTTATTTCACGCAAAGAAAATAAAATTTTCAAACAAAAATATTTTACAAAGGTTGAAAATATGTAACAAAACGTTTTCCAAATAGTTTTCAAAAGATTTTTTCACAAAGATTTTCAAACTATTTCTCAAACTTTTTTTAGAAAATATTTTCACCTAATTTATTAATCAGTAAATACAAAAAAGAATTTGAGGAATAATCACCATCTTTTTATTAAAGTTTTTAATGAATTTTAGCACGTATAATTAGCCATTTTATTAGTAAGAATACAAAAGTATGAGTTATGACTAGAGTGTATACGGAGTATATACGACCCCCCTATACTTAGCTTAAGCTATGTCCTCATAGATCGGCGAGAGAAGAGAAGACATAACTCGTAGTAATTATAGGCAAGTCGAAAGAATGAAGAAATAAATGAATGAAATAAATAAGAAGTTGACCGTCCCCCCTATACTTAGGATCAAATAATCCTAAGTATAGCAGATTGTATACAATGCATGGAGGGTCAAGGGTGGGAATGAACAAATCATACTCCGATTGTCTCCCCCTATACTTAGGGTCAGATATCTCTAAGTATAGACAAGAAGAGGAGACAATGGAGAGTATCAAAGAATAAAGAAAATAGAAAAGGAATTTATCACAACTCAGTGTGTGCACCCCCCTATACTTAGGACAAAGCGTGTCCTAAGTACAGCGAAATCATAGGATGAAGATGGGGTGACAGACATAATGGAAGACTGAATGATATAGACAAATGGATCTGTACAGAGGAAGATAGAAGTGATAATCATGCACTAGACGCATAAGTTGTGAGTCAAAGAACAGGTTTAGGGTTTAGGGTTTAGGGTTTAGGGTTAGGGTTTAGGGTTTAGGGTTTAGGGTTTAGGCTTTAGGGTTTAGGGTTTAGGGTTTAGGGTTTTTAGGGTTTTTTAGGGCTCATACCAGATGAATCGGGGCAACATCAACGGTCGGCGGGTCATGATCTAGATATGATTTCAAGCTCTGACCATTGACTCGAAAAGTGGAAGATGATGAAGGTTCGGATATATCAATGCTACCATTATCATGCACCTTCGGGACCACATATGGTCCTTTCCATTTACTTTGTAATTTCCCTTGGAATAATTTTAACCTAGCATCAAATAACCATACTTGCTGATCTGCTCAAATTGTTTATGGCTGATTCGGGAATCGTGCCATACTTTCACTTTCTCCTTATACTGTAGGCTACTTGAGAAGGTTGTATCTCTCAATTCTTCCAGGGCTGCCAACTCTACTTTCCTCTGTTCTCCTACACTCTTGGGATTCAATAATAGCTCTGTAACTTCCCAAAGTGACTTATGCTTTATTTCCACTGGTAAATGGCATGGCTTGCTATAGACGAGACGAAAGGGAGATGTTCCTAATGGTGTCTTGAAGGAAGTCCGGTAGGCCCACAAGACCGAGTCCAAAAGCTGTGACCAATCCTTTCGGTCTGGGCGAACTACCTTCTGTAAAATTGTCTTAATCTCCATATTCGATACTTCAGCAAGACCATTAGTCTGAGGGTGATACGGCGTGGCAAGATGATGGTCAATACTGAACTCATCTGCAAGGGACTTTACCTTGTCATTAATAAAGTGAGATCCCCTATCTGTAATCAAGACTCTAGGTACACCGAACCATGAAATAATATTTTTCCTCAAGAAACGGCATACGGTTTGAGCATCTACGGCTCGGGCGGGGATGTCCTCAACCCAACGACTCACATAATCCACAACGAGAAAAATGTACTCAAACCCCTGACTCTTAGGAAATGGGCCCATGAAATCAATCCCCCATGCGTCAAAAACCTCACAAAAGTGAATGGGCTGCATGGGCATCATGTCTCTCTGTCCGCACGTACCCATCTTCTGACAGTCAGTACACCTTCTCACGAACTCATCCGAATCCTTGAAAAGGGTAGGCCACCAAAGGCCGGATTGGAGCACCTTCTGTGCTGTCCGTCTCCCAGTATGATGTCCTCCTGCCTCAAGCTTGTGGCAGTAGGTGAGGACACTATGTTCCTCATCTTGAGGAATGCACCGTCTCCAGATATTGTCCCCTCCTTCATGATAAAGGGCGGGGTCCTTCCAATGGTACGACTTTGCCTTCGCAAGGAAGGTCTCAAGCCGCTATCTGGGCCAACCTTATGGAATAGATTTGGCAACAAGGTAATTTACAATGTCGGCATACCATGGAAGAGAGGTGATAGCAAGGATCGTCTCATCTGGAAAAGTCTCAGTAGTAGGTGCTATGGGCTCATATTCCTCAAGGTTCTCTAGTTGGGAGAGGTGATCTGCCACAACATTCTTAACTCCATGTTTATCCTTAATCTCAATATCAAATATCTGGAGGAGAAGGATCCATCTGGTCAACCTAGCCTTGGCATCCTTCTTCGACATCAAATACCGAATGGCATTATGATCTGTAAATATTGTCACTCTAGATCCAAGAATGTAAGATCTGTACTTATCCAAAGCAAAGACTACCGCTAGCATCTCTTTCTCAGTCACTGTGTAGTTCCTCTGACCTGCATCCAATGTCCGGCTAGCGTAGTGTATGGCATAGGGTAATCCATCCCTTCTCTGTCCAAGCATAACCCTAATGGCATAATCAGAAGCGTCCGTCATGATCTCAAAGGGAAGAGACCAATCTGGTGGTTGAAGGACAGGAGCCTCGACAAAAAAATTCTTGAGAGTCTCGAAGGACTTAAGACACTTATCATCTACAAGGATCTCGGTGTCTTTAATCAACAAATCTGTAAGCAGTCGGGCAATTCGACTGAAATCCTGAACGAACCGTCGGTAGAAACCGACATGCCCCAGAAAAGACCGCAACTGTCTCAAATTGGACGGTGGATTGAGTTTTCTAATGATATCCACCTTGGATGGATCAACCTCCATGCCCCTGCTAGAGATGATATGACCAAGGACTGTCCCCTGAGTCACCATGAAGTGACTCTTTTCCCAATATAGTACAAGGTTTACCTCTATGCAGCGCTGAAGTACTCGGTCTAGGCAGTCAAGACAAGCATCAAACTCGTCGCCGTAGACCGAGAAATCATCCATGAAGACCTCCAAGCAATCACCTATCATGTCTGAAAAGATGGACAACATGCACCTATGGAATGTCGCCGGAGCGTTACATAGACCAAAGGGCATCCGTCTTAAAGCATAAGTCCCAAATGGACAGGTGAATGTCATTTTATCCTGGTCTTCGGGCTCAATGGTCACTTGATTGTATCTGGAATACCCGTCAAGGAAACAGTAATGACTCTTCCTAGCTAGCCTCTCGATAATCTGATTAATAAATGGTATTGGGAAATGATCCTTCTTGGTGGCCTCATTCAATCGTCTGTAGCAAGGTTTTAAAAATCAAACCGAAATGGCCGATTGAACCGGTTAAACCAAGAACCAGAAGAAAAACGGTCCAACCATCCGGTTTTTATTCAGAAAATAAAAACCAGTCAAAATCGGTCAAAACCCGGTTGGACCGCTTAAACCTGGTTGAACCAATTGAACCAAACCACCGTTTCAACAATCCATTTTGACAAAAAAATTTGATAATTGATAAAATGTAAACTTTTAAAAACTATTCATCTCCTCACATTCTAACCCAGAATATAGTAATCATTTATCGCTTCTCCTTCCACACGTGTCAATGATCCATTATCACCCCCTCCTTCCTGCCATATAAGCATTGCCTCTCTTCTCACATATTACATGAGTTTGTCTACTTCGAACAACAACAAAGGAAGAATATGTTATCATACTAATACTATGAGAAGTATTATATTAAAAACACTTGTTATTAATTAAAGTTTAAATTTATTTAAAATTGTTAATTTTATACATCACACACATATGAACTTTATAAAATAGTGCCCTTTTTGAGTTTTTCTAATAAATTTATACCCTAGCATTTAGCAATGTCTTTTGCGCTCCTATATTCTTAAAAAATCCACAATATTATCCTTACGTTGGTATAATATAGGAGCACACATGTGCTAATAAAATGTCACTACTATCTGTTTTGTAAAAAATATAGGGGCGCACAATTGTAAAAAAGGGAGGATAAGTGTTATTAGAAAAACTTGGAAGGACACGAGTATATAGATCCTCTAAAGATATGATGTAGCATTTTTCATATTTATTTGTATGATACTATCGGTCTAACTCGGTTCGATCTGGTTAAACCATATGAACCAAAGCAACAGTACAACGGTTCGGTCTTTTCTGATTTTTATGAACTGTTGATGTCATCACAGGTTCGACCGGTCGGTCCATTGGTCCGACCATAAAAACCAAAAATCGATACTTGCCTGGTTCGATGTCCGGTTTGGTTTTTAAAACCTTGGTCTGTAGTCCACACAGACCCTCCAAGAAGTGGGTATCCGGGTGGCGATCTCATCTCCAGACTCATTCACAACTGTAGTGACACCCGTCTTCTTGGGTACCACATGTAAAGGACAAACCCACTTGGAGTCGGAGATGGGGTAGATAAAATTGGCGCTCCGCCACTTAGATATCTCCTTCATTACTACATCTCGAAGATTCAGGTTTAGCCGTCGTTGGAACTCACGCGACAGCTTAGCGTCCTCTTCAAGGTAGATACGGTGGGAGCACATGGCCGGACTTATCCCCTTGAGATCAGTCACACTCCATCCTATTGCCTTGCGGTTGCGTTCAAGAACCTCCATCAAACGAGATTCTTGTTCTCCAGTCAGATATGCTAAGATAATGACCGGGTGCATGTCTGGTTCTCCTGCAAGGAATCTATACTTGAGAGGCTGCGGTAAAGGCTTCAATTCTGGCTTTGTGGGAGCTGGAAAATCTGGCTTCTAACATGTCTGCGTGAAAGCAACCAGGTCTGCATGTGAGAACTCTCGCTATTCCTGTGATTCTGAAGAAGGGAACCCTGTTGGTGTGTCTATCATCTGCTGGGGCTTGCTCTGCATCCTCTCTGTCGGCTCGTCAGAAAACAGACATGGCAAATATGTATCAAAGTCCTTCCAATCAAAGTCTGCCTCTGAGGGATCTAAATCTGAACAATCATCAGTGTCTCCAATCATCACACAACTGTCAGCCTCTATAGTGTCATCTGCCAAGGGTGTGCTCTCCGAACTCTCGTATGCCTCAAAAGGTGGGTACTCTGAGTCTGTAGACAAGACGAGGGCTCGTGCTTCTGGATCTTCCCAAACTGCTTCGTCATCGGTCATCACAAAATCACACTCTTGGTGGACGTCTAACTCTGCATCTGTCAGCTGTACTGTGTCACTACCTGGCTCTGAGCAGGCTGAATCTCTCGCTCGGGTCTCGTCAATCATCTCTATTTGTATACTCTTGCCCTCTATGCGAAAGTACACCTTTCCACTG
Organism: Ottelia alismoides; assembly: GCA_037367405.1. NCBI lineage: Eukaryota > Viridiplantae > Streptophyta > Magnoliopsida > Alismatales > Hydrocharitaceae > Ottelia > Ottelia alismoides. Next base: position 747,654 of record JAZKJV010007458.1, read on the forward strand.
TCATGGTCGGTCACCGCATTGGTTGTGGCCAAGAATGGGTGTCCTAGTATGATGGGGGCATCGGTCACCGACTCAGAGATCTCCATGTCCAATACAACAAAGTCCACGGGGAATTTCAGGCCCTGAATGGTGACAAGCATGTCTCTCAACAACCCCTTCAACCTCTTGATAGACCTATCAACAAACTGAAGGACTGTCCGACTCCGAAGGAGTGGGCCGAACTCGAATCGGTCGAGTAAGGCTGCCGGAAGGAGGTTGATAGAAGAGCCGCTGTCTAATAGAGTACGATCGAATGGCTGCTCATTAATCTGGCATCTGACATATGGAGCTCCTGCATATGGTTGTTTGGCTGGAAACTGGTTCTGAGTGGCACAACATGTGGCACGGGTGAGCACATAGATGTCTCCTCTGTTGTTCCGCCTCATCCTTCGTACAATGGTCTTTTCTCTCAGATTCTTTTGAAAAAGGGGGATGTGCTCTAGTGCCTCCTGTAGAGTCAGCTGTATCTGAAATCTGTCTATCATCTGCTGGCTGAACTCTATCTGATCCTTCTTTTTGGGATTTTCTGTTTTATTCCCCTTCGTCGAGCGAAGTGCTTGAGGGAAGGGGATGGAGGGCCCCTCCTCAGACAGAGGGTTAGGAGAACGTTTCTGGCCCTGTGACGGACTGAAATCCATGCAAACAACATCATTCAACACACATGGACTCGGAGTTGATGGAGAAACCTTTCCTTTATTCATTTTTTGGTCTTTTTCTCAGTGTCCAGAGATACAGAAAATGGTAGTACAGAAGGTTGGAATACAGATGGACTCAAAATGGTGGCATTAGTACCACCCAAAAGATTCTCCTTTGCGGCCTCAGCACTGCGCTCTTCATCTGGTTCTACGACGGCCTCAGTACCACCATCTGGAAGGTCATACTTGGTGGCATCAGCACCACCATCATCATCATTGTAGTTAGCAGCATCAGCACCGCTTCTCTCCTCATCTGGGGCTCTGGAATCTCCATGGTGTTGTCCCTCAGATGAGCCGCCGCCGGCTGGTTCCCTACCGCTCCTAAGTGACATAAAGTGAGTATCAAACATAGAATGCATGTCATTCAAGTAAGCACTAAGAGTGGTATCCTCTATAAATTGTACCTTCTCAGACTTTCTCTTAAAGTTATTTGGATTTGGCTCGCTCTATGCAGGTATGGCGGCTTTCCCTTTGATTATGTCCCTCATTTCCTGCCGGAACCCATCCATTTCTCGTCGGAAAGATGCCTCCTGTTCGGAGAGCAAGCGGGCGAGATCATCAAGTGTTGGGTTCTCCAAGACGGGTGCGGAAGAACCGGGAGTGTTCCCTTGCTGGAATTGAGGTTGCTGGTGAGATTGGGAGTACTGCGGCTGGTAGGGCTGCTGCCACTGCCTCCACTGCTATCCCTGCCAGGTGTGACGAGGATTCTGCTAATATTGTTGCTGCTGTGGTTGGGGGTATTGGGGATACTGGTGTTGTCTATTGTGATTGTCCTGAGCTGGAGGCTGCTGTTGGGATGAGGAACCTCCGGTGGACCAACAGAATCCTGGGTGATCACGACGAATCTCAGGCTACTAGGGGTACCGGTCGTACCATATCCCTTTGACTTCCATCAACGACTCCTGCTCGAAGGGTGGATGTGGTAGTACTGCCAAAGGCTGATCCAGCTGATAGACCACCATCTGAGTATCCTGAGAGGGTGGCTGATGAATCCGCGATTCATCATCTTAATATCTTGATCTTATTAAAATACCCGAGTAAAATCCCAAATAAATGTCCATAAAATACATAAATTAACAAAATGACTCTTGTAAATAAAATACACTAATTATTGTATATTAGATTGTACAAAATAAATTACACATAAAAAGCCGCAAAAATAAGGAGTTTTATACCTGTAAATAGCTCAAAACTTCATGTATTTTTAATAATTTCAATTCAATTCCTTTTTACCTAATTCTTTCTCTCACTTGTTCATAATAATGTACATAAAAATACAAAAATACAAAACAAATCATATCTCAAATAAATGCTCCTAGATCCCAATGGGAAAAAGCCGTAAAGACCAACTTCCAAGCTAAATTTCCGCTCCGTATGAACTCCAAATTCACTAAACTCACTTTTAAAGTTCAAGTTAGAAAATTATCTATCCAACGGAAGTGGTTTCATTAAAATCGGAGCTCATTTGCAAAAGTTGGGTTTTGGGACCTAGATGTACATTGTACATTATGTATATATTCATACTTTCTTCATTTTTTATTATATCTTTCTTAATTATTAAAAATACAAAAAAATCATACTTGTGTTGTATTTTAATTATACTATTTTATTGTATTTTTTTGTTGTAAATATCTCTTATTAAAAAGACAAAAAAATTACATATTAGAAAAGTAAAAAAAAATGTACATGGTGTTTTGTCTTCTTTTGTAAATTCTCCACTATTTCTCTTCTCTTTTTATTTTATTGTATTTAAAGTAGACAACTTTATTTATTTGTTTATTTATTATTTAATTTCCATTCTCTACAATAACCACCAATTCAACTCCATTATTCCACCATTTTTTCCCAACTTCCCATTCAACTCCATTAATAAATCAACTTCCCATTCAACCCCACCACTTTAATAACCTCTCATCCCATTCTCTTTATATACATGTCATTCTCCTCATTTTTGCCTTTGATTCATCTTTATGTGAGGAGAGCCTAGTTCCCTGAGTTGAATCGGTGACAGCGACGCAACCGCGGTCGAGCGACGACGGCCCTCTCTCCGGTGTGATCCGTTGGTTTTTTGGCCAACATCGCAGCCGCAACCGCGCGCTGCTCGAGCTCATCGCACACCGGCGATTTGAGCGAAGACCGTGCTCTCGTGAGCACTTCATAGGCGTCCGCGTTCATATTAGGTAATTTTATCATCTTGGTATTTTTGCAAATTCTTTTAGCACACAACACATCATCCTTCCACCACCACCATCACACCATCATCTTTCCCATATTTTTTAGTTTATTATCACCACATTTTTCCCCTTCATTATCATTTTTTTATTTTGTATTCCCTGTCTAATCAAAATTAAAAAAATATAAAAAAATTAAACACAAAAAAAATATTTTTATTACAGCAGAAAAAAAAGAAGAAATCAAAAAAAATTAAAAAAAGGGGGGGCAGCAGCACCGCCGCCCATTCCCCTCCACACGGGCAGGCGGCGCCGCCGTCCATCCTCCAGCGCCACCTCCTGCCAACGCGCGCCGTTCCACGCGCTCCAGGCCGCCGCCCGACGGCACCGCTGCTCACCCAACTCCGCGGCGGCGCAGCCTCCTACCGCCATACCGCCCCCGTGTCAGCCTGACACCGCGAGCACGCACACAGCCCCCGCGTGCGTGCGGCACCGCCCCGAGCGCCGCCTCGACCCACCCTCGCGTGTGGCCTCCGCGCGCGCCTCAGCCCCGCCATCTCCGCCATCTCGCGTCGACCCGCCGCCCTCCATCATCTTTGGGTCCTCCACCTGCGCACACGAGGAAGAAGAAGAGGTTCTTTCCAGTTTATTTTTTTATGTAAAAATTACATTGTTTTATTTCCAAGTTTATGTAATTGCATAATCATCCCTGTATATAACTAGCATTGCAATTTTCAATTTCCAGTTTGCACAAACACCCCTGTGTTTCCTTATTAATTTGGATTTTGTTTATGCATCATTTTATTCAATGAAAAATACCTTTATGAAGAGCAACTAATTGTCTACAGTTTGAGTATTTATTTGGATTTTTATGTTACATGGGTAATTAACTAAAAATGATTAACTGAAACTTTACATATTTTACCCACTCAGTGATCTTAAATTTATATCTCACACACGGTTGCTCCAAAAAATCCATAAAAATTAAGGATGATGCCTTGAAATGTGTTTAATTTACTATCCAAATTTCAACCAAAATGGAGATGTCTTGTGCCCGAAATAAATTGTAGAGTGTTGTTAGTCTTTGATTTTTAATTAAATCCACATACATCCTTTTCACGAAATTTCAAGTCTCTTGGATTGCTCATCTAAATATCTACTTGAGATAAATCGCACTCTGATTAATTTGATAACGTGGATTAATTAGAAATTAATTACTCACTGTCACTCTGTTTCCACTAATAAATACATAAAAAATTCATATTTTGTCAAAAAATTCCAAAAAAAATTACTGTAGTCTTCTTGCATCATGTTTTCATTCCAGTAATTTTTTCATAATTTTTGCTATCTGTTTCTGTGATAAATTGCAAAAAGACCCTTAAAAAGTGTGCATTTTTCATTGTTGCATTTTAAGTCCTAAAATTCCAAAAAATGTGTTTTGTTTTCATCTCTGGATTAGTATTCTAGAAAAAATGTAACTTGGCTAAATTAGATTAATTTCTCATTAAAATTAATTTGGCTAAGTTGTATGCTTTCTTAGGTGCTTAATTCACCTGCATTGGCATTCTATTTGCATTAAAAAAATATAAAAAAAACCGCATTGGATATCTAGATCTTAAATTTGCTAATTAACCCAAAGTTGTTCCTTTGCCTCCCTGAGTTCGACCCCGGACTTGCCCGGGATATAAATTAAAGCCGAGACACTCTTCACGGAGATCTTCTCTCGGTTCTGACCGAATCGCTAAGTACACGTGCTACAACGTGACCGAATTAAACAATGTATTTAGCGACTCGTTAGATGGCACCGTTGCCGGGGACACGGCTCATTTCTTTTATTTTTTGGATTTTTGTGTGTTTAATTTAGTGTTTCTTTGTATAGGTCAAATGATCATATATTTTGCATATAAAATTTTTTCTTCCTTATTTGATATCTAACTATTGTTTTTGTGGCAGGGCCCTTGATGGATCAAGGAGGCGAGGAGCTGGATACTCCCCGCTGCGAAGAGCCGCAGAAGCATGCTTGGAGCAAAAGAGGAAGAAAAAGAAAAAAATGTGTCGCATTTATTTTTTGATTATAATAAACTCGTCTTTTACAGCGGTCTTCGATCGAAGACTCGCGATTGTAATTGGACGAATGTGGTTGTGTGGGGATCGTCCCCACTTGAGTGTCGACCTAGGACTAGGCACGCGGCTCTCCGAGCTCATTTTTATTCTTATGCGCTTGATCGTAGGTTAGGTCACACTTTAAATCATAGACGCACATAATCTCGCCTCACTTAGCCAAACTAAAATGGATATCATTTCCCGCTAATAGATGCATGATTAGGTGCGGTTTTATTCGACTTGCATACATTGATTTTGGTTTTTCAAAACAGCCCCAGTTTTTCACGTGTTTTATCATCAAATCACTGCATGATTTCTCGCTACGGTGAATATTGTGGCAACTGCTGTACCGGCACCTCCTGGACATGGTGAACTTGACGGTGTGCTGGATGTGGTGGGGTAGAACGGCTACCTCTGGAGTCAGCCAGTGACCTGGGAGGCGGATGTGAAGATGATTGTGCCTCCTGAATACTCAGAATATGAGTCTTCAGGTCACTCATGGTCTTAGCCAACTGGTCTATCTGTGCCAGCCCTTGGCCCTGCTTCTTCTCCAACATCTCGATGCGATCCAATTTCTCACTAATTATGCCCATGTCAGTTGTCGCTGATTCGTCTTGTGCTGCTGCTACTGACGGAGTGTGGTTTCCGGCATCGATCCTTGCAATGCGATGGTAAGAAGTAGCTTGTAGCGGGACCTTGGAGTTTGTGTAGATGCGGCCCTAGGACATCACTGTACAATTTTCTTCCATCTGCTCATAGATGGCCCAGACCGCATCTGCTTTAGAGAAATAAGACCCCCCACACACGAAGCGTTGACAAGCCCCTGCAGCTCCGATGTCAGCCCGCAAAAGAAGCTTTGCACAAAATTGGGCTGTGATATTTCGTGGTGTGGACATCAGTCTATGAGCTCTCTAAAGCGATCCCACACTTGGAATTGTTCATTGGGGATCATAGTGAAATTACTGATCATTGCTCTAGCTGCATTTGTCCGGCTAAGTGGATAGTACTTGTTCAAGTACTCGGTCCGGAGTTGCTCCCAAGTGTACCTCCCCAAATGTTTTAGCCAATAAGAGGCTCTATCAACCAAGGAGAAGGGGAAGGCAATCATCTTGATGGTATCCTCAGTCACGAACCTATCATGGATCGTACTACATATCATTTCGAACTCTTTCAGATGGAGGTGAGGTTCTTCTGTGGCCAGCCCATGAAACTTGGGCAGTAGCTGAATGGTGTGTGGGTGAAGCTCGAAGTCACCGTAGATGGGAGGAAGTCGGATCCATCAGTGTGTGAGGGTTGCACCAGGGTTGTGCAACTGCCTCATGGTCCTTGGAGGCGGCCTCTCCTGGTTGGGTTCTTCGTCTGGTATATCATCGCGTCCATTTTGGTCTTCTCTTCCTTCACGCATCTCCCTCATGATTTCACCCATGACCACTCCCTGGTCTCTGATCTGTCGCTGCATGGTTTTCAGGGAGGCTAGCAGTGAATTGTTGATGGTAGCCTGATCATATATGTATGGAGGCGGTCTCTGCTCATCTGGGTTTCCTCTCTGCCTTCCATTTCTGTTGTTTCTGTAAAGTCAAAAGAATCCATCTTAGGTGCCGTCAAATGTTCTGAACTCTGTTCTGTACTAAATTCTGACACCACTGGACTGATAGAAGAAGAAGGGTGGTCGAGGGGGAACAGAGTGGACGTAAGCTCGGGCTTGGAGTGTGGGTCTGGACTCCCCGAAGATGACCTAGATGAAAAAGGAGGAGTGCTCGATAGCGGTGCCACCAGACGTGGCCTAAGGGATCTCCTTCCCATCATCTTGATCTAGAGAAAGGCGGATGAGATCTAGAATGCAAACAAGATGTGAAATACAAACTCCCTGTTCACCTACGCAATGCTTGAGCTTATGACCGTGAAGGTTTGGTCAGTTATCTTGTCAAATTTTATTAGATGATCAGTCAATCTATCAGAGCGTTAGAGCGAGCTGTTAGGTACCCTACTTTCCTAGCCGACTGTCCTGATCCACGTTAGATCTTTCCCAGCCAGTATGAATTACGGACCGTAACCCGGTTGTTCCCGTAAATTCAATCTGCTAAGGACGTCGCGGTCCAACTACTGGTTACCGGAGAGATGCTCACTGGAGAATGACTAACCACGATCAGTAGTCAACCAGAATTTTAGGCGTGGCTCTATCCTAGTGTTGGGACACTCTCTCGCAGTAGATAAATCAAACAAGGAGGGGGTTACTCTCCCCAAGACAAAGTTTTTGGGTGGGATGAGTTTTAGGTCAGGTTTGCATTAGCAGTCCCAATTTTATGATTTTCACTTTTTATGTATTTTTTTGAACAATAATCGTCTAACGAATTTTTCAATTTCCTTGTTATTTAGATCCAACAAAACTAGGGAAGGAAAGCGGAAAAGCTGATGCGCGGTCAAAATCAATGATGCATGCAGGGATAGAGGTGCGTACCTTTTTGCTAGCACTCTACATGCAAAGTGATCCGCGCATAAATTAAAGACAATAAATAAAACTACCTAGATGCATACACGAGGAAATCGCCCTAAGATGAGTAACTTCTATTAACGTGAAGAACAAGTAGCTATGACTAGGAAGAGAGTCCGGAGTCCGGTCTCGGGAGCCGATCGGTGTCCACCACAGTGGATCCTGCCAGCACTGTATACGACTCCTTTCAGCACGTGGTCTCTAATCCAAGTCAATAGCTTTTTCAGTTGACTTTTAGCCAAGTCCAATTACGATCTATATGTGTAGTCAAGATATTAGGGATTGGGCCTTAGCTTCTTAATTCGTCACAGTCAACAAAAACTCCTATGTCTAGGGGCTAAATCCTCGGGAAACAAAATAAAATAAAGACGAGAAAGCCGTGAGAAACTCAAAACCGCGGTGAGCCCCCAAGTGAACAAACACTTGGAAATTAGGCCCGAGTGTCCTAGATAGTCCAAGTTATTACAAATTAAGTCTCTCTCTCACTTCAAATTACAAATTTTTAAAATACAAAAATTCTACAAGAGATGATGGTCTTTTGAAGCCTCCAAGTTCTCTTTGGTGCTAAGAGAGCCTTTACGTGGGTGCCCAAGTGCCTAGGATGGAGCGCTTCCCTCGCTCGGCGGTACTTCGCATAAAATCCAACAAAAAGAGTGATTAGACAAGTCAAGCAATATAATCAAATAAAAAGATAGGCAAATATCCACAATCAATCACAAAAAATGCTCTATACGTTGTTGCTCCCCAGCAACGGCGCCATTTGATTAACCGAATATCACAAGGGTCTAAATGTCTCACACAAGGCGAAGACAGAAGTCGCTGCGGTGACCCTCAATGAATCCTGGTCAAGTCAACAATTAACCCACAGTATCTAACAAACAATGAGAAGCAAGGCAGAGTTAAAATTTATTATAACTCTACAATAAGTGTGTATAGTGCAAGTGTGTAGAGTGTCAAACTCAGGGAGCAAACAAGATAGAACAAGGCAGGAGTGCACAGAAATCAATGTGAAAGTGAGCAATTGCCTATGGATGTACAATTTTTTTGTGGGTTTTAAATTATATATATATGTATTCTTTTATATTTTTGTATTTGGATTTTTAATTTCTGATTTTATATTTTCTTTTTATATTTATACTTTTCTATTTTCTTTTTCTTTAAAATAGAATGTATATACAAAGTAAGAGAGAGAGAGAGAGGGAAAAAGTATTTATAAAAATATGTAAAAATAACCAAAATTCAGGAAATAAATTATTTTTGGTATTTTTATGTTTTTCTAATGTTTTTGTAATTTTTCCATATTTTTCCTAATTTTTTGGTATTTTTAAAAGTCAAAAATACTGAAAATAGTGAATACACTATATAGGCGAGACAAAAATATATAAATAAAATAGCAAATAGGAGAAAAATTTTCAAATTAATTTTTATAGATAGATAATAGGATAAAGAAATTTTTAGAGTTTTATGATTTTTTTAGATTTTTATGAAGATTTTGAGACTTTTGCTATTTTTAGGGATTTTCTTTTGTAATTTTTAGGGATTTTTGGTTAGAAAATAAAATAATCTTAAACACACATAATATAATTTTTTTGGATTTTTTAAATGACTTTTTATAATTTTTATGTATTTTCTAATGCAAACAATGCTGAAAATACATGTTTTTGATTTTTATTAAATATAAAAATGCAATAAAAATGCAAACTAAAAATATGACGTTAAAATACAACGCAACAGGAGCCTATGCTATTTTTTTGGTAATTTTTCAAGTTAAAATGATGCATGCAACAAATGCAAACATCCAAGCAAAATTACAATGCTGGCAAGGGCATAAATGTAAATACACAGAAGTCCAAGGGCCTACTTGCAATTTTTCAAAAATATATAATGTTAAATACAATTTCCTGGACTAAAATTAAATACCCAAACCCGGAGGGGGTTCTATGCAAAATGTCCAACTCACACGCATTTGACACGTGACCTAGCAGGGGTATTTTTGCAATTTTACAAAGTTCCAGGGGCTCAGATGCAATTTTACCAAAATATTACAACTTAATTAAAGAGTTCATGGACCAAATCAAAATAAACAAACCCCCATGGGGTCCCTGCAAAATGTCCACCACCCCACGTGCACGGGTCACGTGAGGTGACATGGACTGGACCTAAGTGCAAATATGGAAACTACGAGGGTCTGGATGCAAATATTAAAAAAAAATTTAAACTACAACTAAAAGTTTCTAGACTAAAAATAAAATGCTAAAATGATGGGGGTGTAGGTGCAAAATACCCACGCCTAATATCCTCGTGCATGATCGAACGGCTGTGGAGCGCCTACTTGACACGTGGCGCTTCGAGGTTACACGATGACGGTTCACGCTGGACGGTGGAGATTAGATCCTCGAATGAAGATCTGACGCTGGCGACGTGGCGTGATCCAACGGCGGAGATCAGAACTGGAGCTGCAGCTCGATCGAACAACGGAGAAGCCAAGGGGAAGAACAGGGAAGAACGCCGGTGAGGAGAACTTCCCCGAGCTCGATCCCGGGTCTCAGGCGATGGTTGGGCTCCAAAATTGGGCTGCGAGCTCCTGGGGGGTCCCTCTACATACTGGAGTACTCAGCGTCGTCGGAGGAGGTCTGTAGTGCTGGCGCGATGGCGGTGGAGCTTGGAGCTCCAGGTAGCTCCGGCGAACGCTTCAAAATGAGCTCCAGATGCTTTGACTGCTCTTTGACCTACAAAAAGGGGTGAAGGGGACCAGGGCAAAATGTCTGGACCCTGCAGAGGTGGAATCGATGGCGGAGATGGGCTATGGAAGATGGAGGAGCTTCGACCGGCGGTGCGTGCCAGCGATGGAGGACGATCGGGTGAGATAAGGAACGACAAGGGAATCTAATGGTCCTAATCTACTCCTACAGCTATGGGGAATGAAATGAAGCCAAAAGAAATGAGGGAGAAGGGTACCTCGATGGTCGGAACCAGAGGTGGTGGAACCTCAACGCCGGCGAAAGGCGGAGGTGGTGGAGCCGCCTCAGACCGTCCTCGACTCGCCTAACTACAGGGCGGTGGAGCTATCACCTCCGTCTACCTGTAGAGCACGAAAGGGAGGAGAATGGTGGTCCAAAAGGGGTTCAAATCCGAGCATGAAGGTGGCAGGTCCATTATGTACAAGGTGGTGGCGTCTCCTTCAAGCGAGATCCACACGCGACTGATGAAGATTCTGGAGGATTTTGGTGCTCGGCGAGGATCAGTGATGATCAAGGAAGGAGTCCCAAGAAAAAATCGAGGCTTGAGGATGAAGGGATCGAGCTCCGAAATAGGGCGAAATCGGGCTGTCAGAAGGTGGCAGACCTCGGTCAGGCAGTTGATCGAGGTCAACAGACGACCGCGCCTGGTTGGTCCACGTGGACCAACCAGGAAATTTAGAGCCAAAATTATTTGTAAAATCAAAATAAAATAGTAAATGAATTTATTAATTTTAGGTTATAAAATAAAAAATGTTTATTATTTTATAAAGATCTTTATGGTGATTTTTATTTATTTTTATGAGGTATATAATTACAAGTTAATTTTTATACCCTATATAGGTATATATATATGTATTTTACTATTTTATTTTTATTTTGTGCATTTAATTTATTTATTTTTGTTTATTATTTATATATTTATTGAATATTTTTATACACTTAAATATATTTTTATTTGATTTTTCTGATGTATTTTGTACACTTAATAAAATGTAAATATTAATTCTATAGGTATATGTATAGGTATTATACCTATGTATACTATTTATATAAGTATTTTATTTTATGTTTTCTTTGAGTTTTTATTCTGATTTTAATATACATATAAATTATAAATAATATTTACAAAATTATAAAAATATAGAATCATGAAGATAATGAAAAAAAATAATAAAATGAATATTTTATTATGTACAAGTATACAATAAGGATCCAAAAATCAACTTTCAAACTGTAGCTCCACCAAACGCGAAACCACATTCATTAAATAGCTTATTTTAAATTATATACAATTAAAGGTAAGTTTGGTGCATTTCGAGTTTTAGTTTGCAAGATACAGGTCTGGGAAGTTGGTATTTTGGATTTTTATTCGGATCATAACTTTTTATCTGTACAATATTTTTGTATGAAATAAATTTTGTATTTTTATTTATTTAATTATCTACAACTTTCTTGTACAAAATTTCTTTATTTTAGGTATACAAAGTGGAACCAAAAATAGGTTCCAAATGAATAAAGAGTGAATAAAATGAATAGGTTTCTGGCCCTTATCCCCCCCTACTTTATTCCTTGTCGACTTATTCATCAAGATGCCTAGGTCTCGGGGTTTCGGGTCATAAAAATATTTACAATATTTTATTCTTTTTCTTTTCTTTTTTCTATAATTTTGGCTTTAAATATAGTATTTTATACACTCTTTACATGCACATGTATAAATGCTAAGATGCTGGAATTAAGGGTATTTACATGCATTCGCCAGGGTTTTTGAGGCCAAAATGATAGAATAAAGATGATGAAATGTGGATTCATCAGCAGCCTCAACAGTAGTATCATCCGTAGTAGCCCTCTCACCCTCACAAGCAGCAGCAGCCTCACTACCAGCGAGGCCACCCGTCAGGTTCTCATGGGCTGACCTATGAGAACCCCACACTTGATGATTTAGCCCACCTCATGTCCGAGCAGCACGCCATATTCCGACGGGAGATGGACGAGTTTCGTTAGGAGATGAGGGAGATTGTGAGAGGGAAGGCTGCCATCCCTGCCCAGATCGAGCCGAACCCAAACAGCCTGAAGAGGAAATCTGAGCAGGTAGAGTTCACTGAGATTGCCACTCCTAGTGCTTCACTTGGTGATGTTTCTGCATATATGTTTGATGCTGACTTTGTCACGCTTAGGAATGGTAGGATGCCAGCAGGCGGCGCCTCATCTGAGCGACGACCCTACGTCACTTCAAGAGCGCCAGACGAGGAGGAGAGCAGTGCTGATGCCGCTCAGACACATGATGATGACGGTGGTGCTGACGCCACCAAGGATGATGATCCAGCCGATGGTACTGAGGCCATCGTTTCACCAGATGGAGGAAGTGGTACTGATTCCACCATGCGTGTTGTCGAGCCAGAGCGCGGTACTGAGGCCACAGATCCCGATGCCGAGGGTGGTGCTGAGGCCACCATTTCCAGTTCTTCTGTTAATCCTGTTGTTTTTCCTTCTGTGCATGTACCTCAGGATGTTTCTGTGAATAAAGGAAAGGGTTTGATATTTTCCGATCCACCTGTGTTGCATGATGATGTATGTGTGGATTCTGTCGTGCTTGAGCAGCCCAGACCCGATCCTAGTCCTTCATCTGAGAAGGACCGAGCCGTCCCCTTTCCCCAAGCACTCCGCTTGGCTAAGGGGACCAAAAAAGACCCAAAAAAGTCCCACCAGTTAGAGTTCAGCCAGCACATGATGGACTGATTTCAGATACAGCTGACTCTACAGGAGGCCTTGGAGCACATACCTCTCTTCAGAGATCACTCAGAGACAGGACCATAGTTCGGAGGAAGAGGCGGAACCACCAGTCAGAGATCCATGTGCTCACTCGCGCCACATGCTTTGCGATCCAGAACCGTCTGCCAGCCAAGAGGCCAGATGCAGGAGCCCCGTATGTCAGATGCCACATTCAGGAGCAGAGGTTCGATCGTACTCTATTAAACATCGGGTCTTCGATCAACCTTCTTCCGGCAGCCTTGCTCGACCGCTTCGAGCTAGGCCCTCTACGACAGAGCAGGACGATCCTTCAGTTTGCTGATTGATCTGTCAAGAGGCCGAAGAGGTTGCTGAAGGACGTTGTCGTCACGATTCAAGGCCTGAAATTCCCCGCGGACTTTGTTGTGTTGGATATGGAGATCCCTGAGTCTGTGACTGATACCCCCATCATTTAGGACGCCCGTTCTTGGCCACAGCCAAGGCAGTGTCCGATCATGATAGTGGGAAGGTATACTTTCGTGTCGAGGGCGAGAGTATACAAATAGAGATGATTGAGGAGACTAGAGCCAGAGATTCAGCTTACTCCAAGCCGACATCAGATTTAGAGCAGATGATAGAGGCAGGGCGAGACATCCACCAGGACTGCAACTTTATGATCACAGATGATGAGGCAGTTTGGGCAGATCCCGCAGCACAGGCCATCCTCTCACCTTCATAGTTCGCTGATGCACAGATGCCAGCAGAGGAGAGCTTGGAGAGCGCATCCCTGGTCCAGGATACATCTCAGGAAGTAGAGCCGATTCCCGATCGGGAGTCTTATTTCTCTTGTGATTCTGTTACAGATCCCTCAGAGTCAGGATTTGACTGGGCAGAGTTTGATGAGTTGATACCGTGTCTGACTTCCACAGAGCCTACAGCTAGGGTGGAGACTGATCCCAAGCAGAGCAGAGAGATACCAGCAGAGTGGCCTTCACTGGATTCAGATTGTGAGCGAGAGTTGTCATTCTCCCATAAAAATTTGGTCACATTCAATTAGACTTTTCAGAGGCCAAATCCGCCAGCACCAAGTTGTCCAGAGCTGAAGCCGTTACCATCATCGCTGAAGTATAAGTTCCTTGCGGGCGAGCATGAGATGTACCCAGTCATTATCTCAGCGGATTAGACTGGAGAGCAGGAATCCCGTCTGATGGGGGTTCTTGAAAAGAACCGCAAGATGATTGGATGGAGCGTAGCCGATCTCCAGGGGATAAGTCCGGCCTTGTGCTCTGATGAATCCATGATTCATTAACTTTTCTGTCGCATTTTGTCTTAAAACCCTTAACAAATACATGTAAATACTCACTAATTTTCATACTTTAACAAAACCCTATTCATGTGTAAATATTCACTTTTAACCACTGAATTCATGCAAATAAATAAAGAACCAGAAAAAGAAAGATAAAGGCATATGAAATATATGTATATATATGTAATATGACTTAAACTATAAATATAACTGTAAGATATATTTATAGCCCAACCCCCGAGACCAAGTCAGCATGGATTGGTCGACAAACCAATAAGTAGGGGGAGATAAGGAAAGAAAACCAAATAAAAATAATCTAACTCATGTATATACACCTTTCACTATTTATAAATAAATACAAAACTTCAAAGAATTTTAATTATTTCATCTTAACTTATTCTTCACCAAATCTTTCTCCTAATTATTCATAAAAATGTAAATAAAAATATAAAAATAAGTTAAAAATATTATTCTGTAAATATGCCAAGAAATCCAGCTTACAAATTGTCAAAATCTCAACTTCCGAACATCATAACTTCCTCATACGAACTCCAATTTCACTCTACTCACCTTTAAAGTTCATAAAATAATATTATCTAATTAATAAAGGTGGTTTCATTGAATTCGGAGTCCGTTTGCAAAAAGTCGGTTTTGGGACCAAAAGACAAAGGGGTTTCTGGGCTATTTATTTTATGTAACACACCTTATTTATTATTTTCTTAATTTTATAATTTTTAAATTATTTCATGATCTTGTAGTTTCACTATAAATTATTTCATAATTTTTGGATACTATTTATTGTTTTTATAAAATCAAACACCCCAAAATATAGGTATAATTGACCTATATAGAACTTACTCTATTTATTAAAATATGTAAATTAATTCCTAAAAATCTATAAAAATTCGTAGAAGTCTTATTTAATACACTAATAATCAATAAAATATAAAATCAATTTATACTTAATTATTTATTAAATTAAAAATTCAAAACCTATTTATAAATACATATTTATTAATAAAATATTTATATTTTAAATAATATTTATTATTTATTAAAAGTGATCATACCATAATTTAGAAAATAAATTTATTTAACTTTCTTGTATTTATACCTACTCGAAATAATGTAATTATCTATTTTATATTTAATTTATAAGCTATTTATACTCTTGGACCAACCAGGTGCTGACACTTGTCAGCACCTGGGCCTTCTTCCCCAAGAAGAAGGTCTGCCGACTTCTGTTCTGACCAGCCAACTTCATGGATTTTTCCCGCGCAATTTCTAACCACTCCGACCATCCTAAACCCTTAGATCTATCCTCCTAACTACCCTCTACCTCGCCACCCTTAGATTAGACTTGGAGCCCAAGCCGAATCCCCTATAAAAGCTCTCCAAGTCGCCATGGCTGAACCAACTTCTTCAACCTTCAAGCTCTGGCTCCAGGGTGTACCGACTACCTAACTTCCCCACCTTGTACCAACCCACTCGAGCGGTGACAGCGCCAAGGGAAGGGATCGCGGTGAAGAAGGATCGTCGGAAGAAGAGTTCCAAGGTGCTGCGCCGCCTTGCATCGCCGCCATCGCAGCGTGAAGCTCGGGCCAAGGTCGTCCGTCGAGCATCTTTTTCCAGGTAATACACCTGGAACTCACAGACCTATTTCCTCCATTTCGTGATTTCATTTCTCGATATCCGAGCTACGATTAGCGTGGCTAATCGTCGTTTTAGATAGGCTAATCATCTATCTTTCACGCAACATCAAAAACCCTTTCGAATATTTTCCAAATCGCTGTCAAATTGATTTCAAACTCTCACCATCTTCATGCATTCTGGTAGTTGCTGAAGCTTGAGTTGTAATGTTTCACCATTTTTGGACTTTGATTGCTTAATATCTCGGCCGATTCATTACGAATCGAGCACATGCATATCTTCATTGCAGGTCCAGGATTCACGCAAGGCATTTACATCGATCATTGAGCATACATTCAACAAGATCTTCGTCCTCGAAGTTGGACCTCCAGAACAGCCATCAAGCCACCAGTGCCGAGACTTCATCTTCTTCGAGCCACCGCCGTCGCTCAGAGCTCCGCCACCGCCGAACCTACCGCGGGCGAGCTCGAGGGGTGGAGGAGCCACCCCTCTGGCCCCGCCGGAGCGTCTGAATCGTCGGGGAGCGGCCGGAAGAAATCGGAGAAGAAAGCCGTCCGCGAAGGGCTCTAACAACTTCAAGAACAGCCAGAGCACAGGCTGTCGACACGTGTCCGCGTGAAGACCGTCCGATCGCGTCCTGAAGCTTCTAATCTCGGCCGTTCAATCTGAAACGGTGGAGAAATTGCACCATAAGTCCAGTAAATTTCCAGAATTGCAATCCGCCTCCATAGTTTTATATAATTACATTTAGGTCCCTCCGCAGGGACCTAAGTGTAAGACTTCTTGTAGTTTTCTTGCAGAACAGTCCTTGTGGACCATTTTGAGAACAATTTTAATTAGTTTTTTTTACGCTTATGCCCCTAGGCTGTAGGGGTTGTATCTTGCTCTCTTGACCTCGGATTTCGACGATTCTTGGAGGGTAGTTACACAACTACCCTAGCTATCTAGTATAAAGTTTTCGCGGCTTTTCGACGAGTTTTTAACGTGTTTTGATTTTATCGAAAACCGCTTCGTTTTGTTTCGTTTTCTTGTGTAGTTCGAGTACGCGGCTCGAACCTCGTTCACCTATACTATATAGTATCACCTATATTCTATCCACCTACTATATAATAAGTAAATCTTTTGGAAAATAGCCCTTTTTGAAAATTAAATAAAAATCTGAAAAGAATAAAATCAAATAAAAATAACAAAAATTAAAAATCACCAAAAAGCATTCCGACTTAGAGAAGAATTAAAATAAAATTACAAGAAGAAAAATTAGGGAATATATTCTGCCTCCTTGAGTTCGACCCAGGAACACTTGCCTGGTAAATAAATAGTGAATGGTTTTCCGACAGAAAACCGTAAATTTGTTTGATAGGTCTAAAGATCGAAACACTTTCCGTTTCGTGGCTTTCCGCTACAACCGACACCTTCACTCTCTTCTTTTAAAAAGTGAAGGCCGCGAAACTCGATCTTTTTACCTCATCAAAATGGCGCCGTTGCCGGGGAGGCGTTAGATTCCCTTGATTTTTCGTTTTTCGTGATTTTATTATTTTTCTTCTCTTTGTTTTTTTTTTCGTACGGTTTTTCGTACGGCTTTTTCGTGCGTTGTTTTCTGAGTTTTCTTTTTAGTTTCTTTACGGCTTTCTCGGCTTTCTCGATATTCTTTTGTGCTAATCATCTTTGCAGGGCCTGCAGGATCAACCGGTTTCTTCGGAAGCCGAGTCAGTTGAAAGGGCAGAGGTCAGTTCCTTCTTCACGAATCGACTGCAGAGGAGCAAAGACTTAGTATCCTTTTATTTGAGAGAGAAAGGGAGAGAGTTGTACTTAGCTTAATAAAACATTCAGTTTTTTTAGGGGCTTGATTCATCGGATACTGTGTATCTGGTGAATCAAGGCACCCACCGTGGCTTTTATCGCTTATCGGTTTTCCGCGGTTTTCTAGATGCTTGCTTAGGTTTTTTCGCTCTATCTGCTTGTGCCTCGTAGCTAGTTTTAGGACTTGCAACTTAGGTGCTTGCTCTAGGGTTTTAACAAAAAGACAAAAATAGACGTTGTTTGAAAATCCATAAAAATTGCAAAATTAAAAATTGGGACTGCTAAAAATATCTGATCAAAAACCGTAAAATCGATTCAATTGATTTGGGGAGAGTAACCCCCGCACATTTCTCAGAGTGCGCGAGTTGAGAGCCGACACTTAAGGATAGAGACAAAACCCCGTATTTCTTGCGGGATACTACTAGGTCCATACACCTGATCGCTGTTCCTCAGTGGGTAAGCTCGGGTAGCCGGAAACGGTCCGGGTTTACTTAGCAGAGTGGGAGGTTTAGAGGACACTGCGCAAGGCTTCGTCCTCAAGTAACACGGGTAGCCGGAAACAGTCCGTACTTACTCCCATACTGGCTGAGTGCGAGTGCTCTCGCGTAAGGATTCGGGCCAGTGTCTTGAAGAAACTATCGGGCTCCTATTGGCTCGCTCAGCCCGCGTAAACGCAACGATTGATAATCACAACCCTAAAACCGAAAAGATAAAAAGACCGAACTCTTAGGGTCTTCATCAGGGTTGAGTTGGTGAAAATGGGGTTTGCCTTGTGTTTGTTTGCGGGGCGTGAGTTTTCCGCGGCTTTCACATTTCTTCTTCAGTTGAATCGTACACGTGCTCTCCCAATCTTCTCTTGACATCGAAGATGGCGTCTCGACGGCTTTTCGGCTCAGACTCTGTGAGCTTTCGACCGTCCACCGTCGAGCGTATGTCTTCACAGGCTCGAGATGACCCTCTTCCCGAGCTGGTCCCATCCGATCTCGAGGCGAGTCAGACCCAGACGCCCTTGCCTCCTGGCCAGATCATTGAGGCAGACCTTCGCCTCAATACAGAATCCAAATCTCATGAGTATTTCTTGATGAGTTCTTACGAGAGTTTCCATTTTACAGACGATCAGATGGCTCGCGGGAAAGCACCGGCAGCAGATGAGAGGCCAGCAGCTGAGGACCATCAGGAGGGAAGAGCAGATCCGAACGGAGATGTCACGACAGGTATTCTCGACACACTTCAGCAGATGAATCTACAGATTCGAGAACAGTTTAGAGTTCAGACCGAGCTGCAGGCTGAATTAGCCGCACTCAGAGCAGGGGCCGGGAACCAGTTACCGCCTGCGGTTCCCGCTACTTTACGGGACGAGTATGACCCGGGCGCTCGAACGCTCCATCACTGGATTCGGCTACCGCCGAATCAAGGGCCATACGAACTCCGACCGTCCTTCATCTCTTTGCTTCCCAAGTACTATGGGAATGCCGCAGAGGAGCCGTTCACGTTTTTACAGCAGTTTGAGATGATCTGCAGAATGGTCTGCTATCCAGGAGTGACACAGGAAGTCGTGCGCCTAAAGGCTTTTCCTTTTGCCTTAGCCGATAAAGCCCTTTATTGGCTAAGCCATCTAGGGAGAGAAATCTCCACTTGGGACGACCTGAAGTCCACCTTCCTGCGCAAGTATTTTCCTCTAGGAAGGACGAACATGATGAGGAGTCAGATCTCCAATTTTACGCAATTACCGAACGAATCATTCCATGAGGCATGGGATCGATTCAAGGACCTGACGGAGAGATGTCCGCATCATGAGATACCAATGAAGGTGCTAGTGCAAAATTATTTCGGAGGACTCCAGCCGGAGGTTCAGGGGCTCGTGAGTGCCGCATGTGGCGGCAGTTACTTGAACAAGGATGCCGAGTCAGTCTGGGCCATCTTCGAAGGAATGGCCGAGAACTCGAGAGTTGTAGACTCTACTCGGGCATTTCAGAAAGCCCCACAGCCACCACCTCACCGAGAGCATCACAAGGTGGCGAATATATCAGACTCTGAATCCAACACCAACATGGGCTTCATTAGTGAAAAATTAACGTTGGTGGACGTGATTCATAAGCAGGTCCAGGACCTACAGCCGCTGCGAGAGTTGGAGAAACTCTCATCTCTACCTCAGCAGCTGAGTGATCTTTCGAAGAAGGTCTCTGATCTTCAACTTCAGTACCAGCAGAGTCAGACTTCTTCACAGCCAGCACGGAGGATCGCACCCGCTCCACCCACCCGTTAGATACAATATGTTCAGAGCGAGCCCGAGATTCCGCAGATTGATTGGCATGAGGGTCAGTCTCATACCAATGCCGGCCAGATCATCAGCACTGCAGAGATGGAGATGGAGCCGCAAGCCACTTTCAAGATCAATGGGATTTGGTATACTCCAGTTCAGCAGCCGAGTATACCGAATCATCATCAGCAGCAGCCGTACGGTCATCCGTAGCATGGACGTCCGCAATTCCAGCACCGCCAGAGTTTCACGCCGCAACAGTCTCATCCGAACGTCTACCATCAGAGACCGCAGCCTACTTATCAGCATCCTGCTCAGTTTTCACCGAACTATTCTTTTCAGCAGCCGCAGCAATCTTCCTCCACACCACAACGCTACTCCCAGCCGTCCACCTCTCAGCACTTCACGCCAAAGCAGGAGAGAGGAGCAATCCAGGGCCACCATACCGAATCAGAGATGTCTTCACAGGCCCAGGCGCTCAACCAAATCATGGATATGCTCAGTACGCTCCAGATCGCACACAAGACAGAGATGGAGCAGGTTAACCGTCGTCTGGACGAGTTAATAGTGCCGAAGACCACTCTCCCAGCCCAGCCTCAGATGAATCCGAACAACAAGAGGAGGCATCTAGATCAGGTAGATACTACAGGTAAGATCTCGTTTCCTGAATTTTTGTCTAACTTCATTCGTCTCAGGAGTGGTAGATCACCGCAAACACCTACTGGAGAGGAGGAGAAGGTACCAGAGGAGCACGAGCATGATCCTAATGCCGAGGAGGAGAAACCGCAAGAGGATGAGGACGTAGAATCAAGAGACGGGAGCAATGCCAACAGTTCAGATATGGATACTGGCGACTCAGATGATGATATCACGCCAGATCAGGCAGAATCCCCAAAAAAAAATATTTCTTCCCCTGTCTTAGAGAGTTTTGTAAATAATTCTGAGACTCTCGATGTACAAGCTGATTCCAATGATTTGAATAAAAATTCTGATTTTCTGACTCCTGACTTTATTCCTTTTTCCGATGCTTTATTTGGAAAAGGAAAGAAAAAGACCAAAAATAATCCCGAATCTCCACAGATTGAAAAGTTGCTCAAAGATCATATCTTTCTGAAGATCCCTCTCCATGATGCCTTAGATCAATTTCCTACGCTTAAGAATCAATTGAAAAACAGATGCACCACACGTAGGAAAAAGAGATCCCGAACAGAAAAGCATGTATTGACTAAGGCTACATCTTGTGCGATACAGAATAAGCTTCCAAAGAAGAAGAAAGACTCAGGTACACATTATGTCAGATGTGAGATCGCAAAAGCCGAATTCGATCGCACTCTATTAGATAACGGTTCCTTGATCAATCTGATACCCGCTTCCTTACTCGAGAAGCTCGAGTTAGGTCCTCTTTACAAATCCCGTGCGATCCTTCAGTTTGCTGATAGATCCGTAAAGAGACCTAATGGTATACTTAGGAACGTTATCGTAACCGTGCGGGGTTTGCAATTTCCCGTTGACTTTACGGTCCTAGAGATGAATTGCCCTGCACAGTTACACCTTACCCCGATCATTCTCGGGAGGCCTTTTCTAGAGACCGCAAAGGCTCTCTTCGATTATGATACAGGGAAGGTATCTTTTCGCGCTGAGGGCAAAAAGGTACATATAGAGATGGCGAGAGAATCAAATACTTCCAGTGATGCATCTTCAGATTTTCTGAGTTCTTTAGCCTCCTGCGATTACATGGATGAGGTTCGCCTTGACAACTTCGAAAGATACCAGGTAGAGACCCAAGATTGTTTGACAGAAGACGGGTCCGAGACTTTAGGAGGTAACTCTTCTGATGGGACTTTATATTTTAGTCTGGATGATGATGAGCAAAGGGATCATACTTTTAAGGACATTAATGCAGATCTTTCAGATTCAGAGACTATACACAATTCCTCCATCTCAGATGAATCAGAATTCTATCTAGTTGACCTATTCTCTTCTGATCATTCTGAGGAGTCGGATGATGTCTTGAACATCTTCTGTAGTCCGACTTTAGAGCACATTGAGATGGTGAATAATCAGAATGCAGACACATCACCTACCGACACAAATCCCCATACAAATATAGATGATGTTGCAGCAGATCCAGAGACTACCTTGCCAGAACTTAAGACTTTGCCACCAAACATGAAATATGCCTTCCTTACGGGTCCACATCAACAGTTTCCGGTCATTATCAGCTCAACTTTGACCGATGATCAAGAATCTCGTCTGATGGAGATTCTAGAAAGAAACCGCAAGGCCATTGTGTGGACTGTATCCTATCTCCGCGGGATTAATCCTGCTTTGTGTTCACATCATATTTATCTCGATCATGACAGCAAACCCTCCAGAGAGTTTCAGCGTAGGCTGAATCCGGTTTTACGAGAAGTTGTCAAGAAAGAGATCACGAAATGGTGTGACGCAGGGTTCATTTATCCTATCTCCAACTCCGAATGGGTTAGCCCATTACATGTTGTCCCGAAGAAGTCGAGAATTCAGATGGTGAAAAACGAGAGTGGAGAGGAGATTCCAAAGAGAGTAACCACGTCGTGGCGAGTATGTGTTGATTACAGGAAACTTAACACCGCGACGAAGAAGGACCACTTCCCTTTGCCTTTCATAGACCATGTCATCGAACGGTTGGCAGGGAAGGGGTACTTCTGTTTCCTTGACGGTTACTCCGGATACAACCAGGTATCAATTGCTCCATAAGACCAGGAGAAAACCACCTTCACTTGTCCGTTTGGCACGTATGCCTTTAGACGGATGCCCTTTGGATTGTGCAACGCTCCCGCAACTTTCCAGAGGTGCATGCTTGCTATTTTTGCGGACATGGTCGGTGATTTTCTAGAGGTTTTTATGGATGACTTTTCGGTCTATGGTGAGTCCTTTGACGATTGTTTAGCACACCTAGACCAGGTTTTGAAAAAGTGTTGTGAGGTAGATCTCGTTCTGTCATGGGAAAAGAGCCATTTTATGGTTACTCACGGGATCGTGTTGGGGCACGTCATCTCCCAGCGAGGCATGGAGGTTGACCCCGCCAAGGTGGACGTCATCAAGAAACTCGAGCCACCATCCAACATCAAACAGTTACGATCATTTCTGGGACACGTCGGTTTTTATCGACGATTTATTCAAGACTTCTCCAAGATTGCCCGACCGTTAACTGAATTATTATGCAAAGACGTCGAGTTCGTTTTAAATGACAAATGTCTTCATGCCTTCCTCACATTAAAGGAAAAGATAATCAGTGCTCCTGTCCTACAGCCGCCTGATTGGTCTCTACCCTTCGAGATCATGACGGATGCATCAGATTTTGTGGTCGGGGCTGTATTAGGACAGAGGAGGAATGGACTTCCCATAGCTATACACTATGCCAGCAAGACTTTAGATGATGCTCAGAGAAATTATACAGTGACCGAAAAAGAGATGTTGGCAGTAGTGTTTGCACTAGACAAATTTCGATCTTACTTACTTGGCTCCAAGATCACAGTTTACACAGATCATTCAGCTATCAGATTTTTGATGGAAAAGAAGGATGCCAAGGCACACCTTCTTAGATGGATTCTTTTACTCCAAGAATTCGATTTGGATATCAAGGATAAACCTGGAGTAAAGAATGCGGTAGCTGATCACCTTTCCCGATTACAGTCAGATCAGCCTTCAGATGAGTACACGCCAGAGATCGCAGAGAGATTTCTAGACGAGAGCATCTTTGCGATTACAGAACTTCCGTGGTATGCAGATATAGTGAACTTTCTGGTCACACAGAAAAGTCCTCAAGGTTGGCCGAAAAACAGAGTTGAGAAACTCGTTTCTGAGTCACGATACTACCATTGGGAGGATCCGATTCTTTTTCGCGAAGGACCAGATTGCGTTTACAGGCGATGTATTCCTCAGGAGGAATATAATAGTGTCCTCACTTTGTATCATTCTCTAGAATCAGGAGGACATCATTCAGGGAAGAGGATAGCGCAGAAGGTACTACAGAGCGGATTATGGTGGCCGACTCTTACCAGAGATGCTTGCACATTCGTGAAGAGTTGTCCAGAGTGTCAGAGAGCTGTAGGGAAAGTCAGTGCCAGAGATGCAATGCCGATGCGACCTGTCATTATTTGCGAGATCTTTGACGCATGGGGCATAGATTTTATGGGACAGTTCCCTTCTAGCAGCGGCTTTGAGTACATCCTTCTCGCTGTAGATTATGTTAGCAGATGGGTGGAGGCTATACCCGCACGAACCGCAGACAGTAAGACCGTTTGCAAGTTCCTAAGGGAACACATCATTTCGCGGTTCGGAATCCCTCGTATTCTTATCTCTAATGGGGGTAGCCATTTCATTAATAAGGAGGTGAAGAAGCTAGTGAAACAGTACAGCATCGATCACAGAGTAGCTTCTCCTTACCACCCACAGACGAATGGCATGGCCGAAGTCTCAAATAGGGAGGTAAAATCAATTCTCCAAAAATTAGTACGACCGGATAGAAAGAATTGGTCACTTCTTCTAGACCAAGTTCTTTGGGCATATCGTACTGCATATAAGACTCCCTTAGGTACTTCACCATTCATGCTAGTTTATGGAAAGCCGTGCCAGTTGCCCGTAGAGATCATGCATAAATCTGAGTGGGCAATTCGAGAAATTTTGATGGATATGCAGAAAGCAGGAGCCAAAAGGAAGATAGATCTGAATGAGCTGGTAGAAATCCGCAACCAAGCATACGAGAACACACTGATCTATAAGGACAAAGTGAAGAAATGGCATGACAGACACATCCGACACAAGAGCTTTGTCCCTGGGCAGAAAGTCTGGTTGTTCAATGCAAGGTTGAGAATTTTTCCCGGCAAATTGAAAAGCAAGTGGGAAGGACCGTACATAGTCAGAACGGTGCACGACAATGGCAGTATTGCAATATCAGATGTGTCACCTGGTGCAGAACCGTTCGTGGTTAACGGGCAGATGCTGAAGCATTACGTAGAGACTACTGATCATCTGGCCCGTACTGAAGTGATCTATTTTGTACAGGAATCATAATCATTCTTTTACTTCTTCCTGTACAATTCCTTTTGAGCCATTCGGGAGATTCACAACACTTGTATATTCTTCATAGACCACAATCGTCCCCGTTTTTGCTCGTCTTCTATGCTTAGGATACCAGATCCTAAGTATAGGGGGGACTGATTGCCCGCTGATTTACGTGTTATTTTTGTACTAATTCTTTTGTATAGCCATTCTTTTTCACGAATCACTGATCCCTAATTTTTGGCTACATTCTTTTCTATACTTAGGATGCCTTATCCTAAGTATAGGGGAGACCGAGTGATTTCGATGATTTCATATTCTTTCCTTTTGAGTTCTTCGTTATTTATCCTTTTCATTCAGTCATCCCGTTTTTACTCTCCCATAATACTTACGATGACCTGATCGTAAGTATAGGGGGGGTTGACTGACTTGTCATCGATATCTCTTTTTCACCCACTTTTACTTAGCACGAGTTATGCCCTCCTTTTTCTCTTTTGACGCTATGAGGACATAGCTCAAGCTAAGTATAGGGGGGTGCGTATATATTGTATATATACTTTCGGCCATAACTCTTACTTTTATGTATTTTCTATACCTATAAAATCCACAAAAAGTGGGTACGGGTTAATTTAAAATCCATTCTCTTATTTATAAAATCCTGGTAAATAAGTAAAAAATGTTTAAAATTTGTAATTAAAATTTGTATTTAAAATCTGTATAATACTTATTTAAAATTTTAATAAAACATGTATAAAAATCATTCAACCCTTGTAAAATACTTTGTAGATAAAATTTGTAAAATACATTAGACATTTAACTTAAATAATATTTATCCTGTAAAAATTGTAAATAAAACCTTGTTTATAAAAATCATAAAATCCATAAAAAATACAAAGTCCTAAAATTTGTAAAAATTACAAAATACTTAAAATTCATAAAAATGAGTAAAATCCAGAAAATAGACTTCACAAAAACATGGTTGCATTTGCATTCGCATTTTTCAGAAAAAGTTTGATTTCCGGGACTAAGGACTGAGTCTAGTATGAAGGATGGAGCTTGATTACGACCTTTAACTCTCATTGTAAGGAGCCTGATTAGGAACTGGAATTTAGACTCTTCAGGTCTGGTGACTTAAAATCTTTGGGTTCCGTAAGACCATATTCGGGAAATCAAGTCATCTGAGCTTAAGTAGACCATTTGGAGTCATCCGTACAACTCTTCACCAGTGAACCAACTTTGAACACATGCACTCTGCACTTAGCTCAACTCGCATGGAGTTCCGAAGGACAGTACACCTTGGTAGTGCATTTCTATCCTTATCTTTGCGGCATTGACGTCTAAAGACGGGAGAGATTGGGGTTGCGATAGTTGCTTCGGATGAGGGAAGGATCTGCTGACACAATTTTTCTAAGACCTCAAAAAATGGGCGGACTAAAAAGATTCTATATCCGTCGAGGCACAAAAGATGAATGCAGTGCAAGCAAATTACAAAGTCAAATCAAAGAAGCCACCAAATAAGACCAAACTGGTCAAAGCTTCCACCAAATATGCCTGCACATCTTAGTGGAGACTCAGCTACACCGGTTGGGCTTCACAAGGAGATGCGTCTACACTGGTCGCACTCCACTTCTTTTCTCATTCTTCTAACTTCTCCCTATATTCGATTGTGGACATAGCAGAACTGAACTCAGAAGGGAATACCTCCCTCCCCGAGGAAAGAGTAGCGGGATGAGGAAGTCATAGGAGTGTATAGCCGGGATTGACGGTTTCTTCGGTTCTCTAAGCAGGAAGAGCTAAATCAATTCACACACTGTACAAGTTGATTTCAAGGATGATAGAGTTTGCGATATGAATAAGTGAGTCTGAACTAGCCGATGAAGTGATCTTGAGTAAGGATTATGGAACTTGAAGACTGTTGAGGATGAAATCCTAATCCTAGTTAAGGTTCCGACAAAATGCTTGTTTCAGGCCCGATCAAGCTCTGTCCTTTGTCTGTTCTCATGAATTGGTTTAGGAAAACAAATTCATTCTAACTTTCTTTCTTTTTCACTTACTTTTTCAAAATAAGTGTTTGCTAAGGGACTAGAAAAGTTTAAGTATAGGGGGTTGATGAATCCATGATTCATTAACTTTTCTGTCGCATTTTGTCTTAAAACCCTTAACAAATACATGTAAATACTCACTAATTTTCATACTTTAACAAAACCCTATTCATGTGTAAATATTCACTTTTAACCACTGAATTCATGCAAATAAATAAAGAACCAGAAAAAAGAAAGATAAAGGCATATGAAATATATGTATATATATGTAATATGACTTAAACTATAAATATAACTGTAAGATATATTTATAGCCCAACCCCCGAGACCAAATCAGCATGGATTGGTCGACAAACCAATAAGTAAGGGGAGATAAGGAAAGAAAACCAAATAAAAATAATCTAACTCATGTATATACACCTTTCACTATTTATAAATAAATACAAAACTTCAAAGAATTTTAATTATTTCATCTTAACTTATTCTTCAACAAATCTTTCTCCTAATTATTCATAAATATGTAAATAAAAATATAAAAATAAGTTAAAAATATTATTCTGTAAATATGCCAAGAAATCTAGCTTACAAATTGTCAAAATCTCAACTTCCGAACATCATAACTTCCTCATACGAACTCCAATTTCACTCTACTCACCTTTAAAGTTCATAAAATAATATTATCTAATTAATAAAGATGGTTTCATTGAATTCGGAGTCCGTTTGCAAAAAGTCGGTTTTGGGACCAAAAGACAAAGAGGTTTCTGGGCTATTTATTTTATGTAACACACCTTATTTATTATTTTCTTAATTTTATAATTTTTAAATTATTTCATGATCTTGTAGTTTCACTATAAATTATTTCATAATTTTTGGAAACTATTTATTATTTTTATAAAATCAAACACCCCAAAATATAGGTATAATTGACATATATAGACACTTACTCTATTTAGTAAAATATGTAAATTAATTCCTAAAAATCTATAAAAATTCGTAGAAGTCTTATTTAATACACTAATAATTATTAAAATATAAAATCAATTTATACTTAATTATTTATTAAATTAAAAATTCAAAACCTATTTATAAATACATATTTATTAATAAAATATTTATATTTTAAATAATATTTATTATTTATTAAAAGTGATCATAGCATAATTTAGAAAATAAATTTATTTAACTTTCTTGTATTTATACCTACTCGAAATAATGTAATTATCTATTTTATATTTAATTTATAAGCTATTTATACTCTTGGACCAACCAGGTGCTGACACTTGTCAGCACCTGGGCCTTCTTCCCCAAGAAGAAGGTCTGCCGACTTCTGTTCTGACCAGCCAACTTCATGGATTTTTCCCGCGCAATTTCTAACCACTCCGACCATCCTAAACCCTTAGATCTATCCTCCTAACTACCCTCTACCTCGCCACCCTTAGATTAGACTTGGAGCCCAAGCCGAATCCCCTATAAAAGCTCTCCAAGTCGCCATGGCTGAACCAACTTCTTCAACCTTCAAGCTCTGGCTCCAGGGTGTACCAACTACCTAACTTCCCCACCTTGTACCAACCCACTCGAGCGGTGACAGCGCCAAGGGAAGGGCTCACGGTGAAGAAGGATCGTCGGAAGAAGAGTTCCAAGGTGCTGCGCCGCCTTGCATCGCCGCCATCGCAGCGTGAAGCTCCGGCCAAGGTCGTCCGTCGAGCATCTTTTTCCAGGTAATACACCTGGAACTCACAGACCTATTTCCTCCATTTCGTGATTTCATTTCTCGATATCCGAGCCACGATTAGCGTGGCTAATCGTCGTTTTAGATAGGCTAATCATCTATCTTTCACGCAACATCAAAAACCCTTTCGAATATTTTCCAAATCGCTGTCAAATTGATTAAAAACTCTCACCATCTTCATGCATTCTGGTAGTTGCTGAAGCTTGAGTTGTAATGTTTCACCATTTTTGGACTTTGATTGCTTAATATCTCGGCCGATTCATTACGAATCGAGCACATGCATATCTTCATTGCAGGTCCAGGATTCACGCAAGGCATTTACATCGATCATTGAGCATACATTCAACGAGATCTTCGTCCTCGAAGTTGGACCTCCAGAACAGCCATCAAGCCACCAGTGCCGAGACTTCATCTTCTTCGAGCCACCGCCGTCGCTCAGAGCTCCGCCACCGCCGAACCTACCACGGGCGAGCTCGAGGGGTGGAGGAGCCACCCCTCTGGCCCCGCCGGAGCGTCTGAATTGTCGGGGAGCGGCCGGAAGAAATCAGATAAGAAAGCCGTCCGCGAAGGGCTCTAACAACTTCAAGAACAGCCAGAGCACAGGCTGTCGACACGTGTCCGCGTGAAGACCGTCCGATCGCGTCCTGAAGCTTCTAATCTCAGCCGTTCAATCTGAAACGGTGGAGAAATTGCACCATAAGTCCAGTAAATTTCCAGAATTGCAATCCGCCTCCATAGTTTTATATAATTACATTTAGGTCCCTCCGCAGGGACCTAAGTGTAAGACTTCTTGTAGTTTTCTTGCAGAACAGTCCTTGTGGACCATTTTGAGAACAATTTTAATTAGTTTTTTTTACGCTTATGCCCCTGGGCTGTAGGGGCTGTATCTTGCTCTCTTGACCTCGGATTTCGACGATTCTTGGAGGGTAGTTACACAACTACCCTAGCTATCTAATATAAAGTTTTCACGGCTTTTCGACGAGTTTTTAACGTGTTTTGATTTTATCGAAAACCGCTTCGTTTTGTTTCGTTTTCTTGTGTAGTTCAAGTACGCGGCTCGAACCTCGTTCACCTATACTATATAGTATCACCTATATTCTATCCACCTACTATATAATAAGTAAATCTTTTGGAAAATAGCCCTTTTTGAAAATTAAATAAAAATCTGAAAAGAATAAAATCAAATAAAAATAACAAAAATTAAAAATCACCAAAAAGCATTCCGACTTAGAGAAGAATTAAAATAAAATTACGAGAAGAAAAATTAGGGAATATATTCTGCCTCCTTGAGTTCGACCCAGGAACACTTGCCTGGTTAAATAAATAGTGAACGGTTTTCCGACAGAAAACCGTAAATTTGTTTGATAGGTCTAAAGATCGAAACACTTTCCGTTTCGCGGCTTTCCGCTACAACCGACAACTTCACTCTCTTCTTTTAAAAAGTGAAGGCCGCGAAACTCGATCTTTTTACCTCATCATGCTCCCACCATATCTATCTCGAGGAGGATGCGAAGCCATCGCGTGAGTTCTAGCGGCGGCTAAACCCGAACCTTCGAGATATTGTCTTGAAGGAGATCTCGAAATGGTGGAGCGCCGATTTTATCTAACCCATCTCTGATTCCAAGTGGGTCAGTCTATTGCATGTGGTGCCCAATAAGACGGGCATCGCCACAGTTGTCAGTGAGTCTGAAGAGGAGATCGCTAGCCGGGTACCCACTTCTTGGCGGGTCTGTGTGGACTACAGATGATTGAACCAGGCCACCAAGAAGGATCATTTCCCGTTGCCTTTTATTGATCATATTATAGAGAGGCTGGCAGGGAAGAGCCACTACTATTTCTTGGACGGGTACTTCGGATGCAACCAGGTGGCCATTGCGCCCGAGGACCAGGACAAACTACCTTCACCTGTCCCTTTGGGACATATGCTTTCAGACGGATGCCCTTTGGATTGTGCAACACTCCGACAACATTCCAGAGGTGCATATTGTCCATCTTTTCGGATATGGTGGGGGAGTGCTTGGAGGTCTTCATGGACGAATTTTCGGTCTACGACGACGGATGCGATTCTTATCTTGACTGCCTAGACCGCGTCCTCCAGTGATGTATTGAGGTGCACCTGGTGCTTTCTTGGGAGAAGAGTCACTTCATGGTGACTCAAGGGACAGTGCTTGGTCATATCATCTCCAACAGAGGCATGGAGGTTGATCCGACCAAGGTGGATATCATTAGGAAACTCAGTCCATCGTCCAACTTGCGACAGTTACGGTCTTTTCTGGGGCACGTCAGTTTCTACCGACGATTCATTCATGATTTCAGCTGGATCGCCCGATCGTTGACTGATATTCTGATGAAAGACATCGAGTTCATTGTGGATGGTAAGTGTCTAGTGTCATTTGAGACTCTCAAGAGTCTAGTTGTAGAGGCTCCTGTCCTCCAGCTGCCTGATTGGTCTCTCCCATTTGAGATCATGACGGATGCCTCTGATTTCACCGTAGGGGCCATGCTGGGACAGAGGAGGGATGGAGTCCCCTTTGCTATTCACTACGCTAGCCAGACTTTGGATGCCGCTCAGCAAAACTACACCATTACTGAGAAGGAGATGCTAGCCATAGTGTTCGTCCTAGATAAGTTCAGATCTTACATCATTGGATCTAGAGTGACCATCTTCACAGATCATACCGCCATCAGGTACCTCATGGCAAAGAAGGATGCCAATTCCAGATTGACCAGATGGATCCTTATACTCCAGGAGTTTGATATAGAGATTAAAGACAAGCTTGTAGTCAAGAATGTGGTGGCGGATCATCTCTCCCGATTGGAGTTTCTTGAGGATTCTGAGCAGATCGAGCCTATTTGTGAGACCTTCCCAGATGAGGCGATCCTTGCTATCGCCGCTCTCCCATGGTATGCCGATATTGTGAACTTTCTTGTTGCTAAGAAAGTCCCACAAGATTGGCTCAGGCAGCGACTTGAGACCTTCCTTGCGAAGGCCAAGTTCTATCATTGGGAGGATCCCGTCCTTTATCATGAAGGAGGGGATAATGTCTAGTGTAGGTGCATTCCTTAAGAGGAGCACCACAACGTCCTCACTTACTGCCACAAGCTTGAGGCAGGAGGACATCACTCTGGGAGGAGAACGTCACAGAAAGTGCTCCAATCCGGCCTATGGTGGCCTACTCTCTTCAAGGACTTTGATGAGTTCGTGAAGAGGTGTACTGACTGTCAGAGGATGGGCACTTGTGGACAGCGTGATATGATGCCGATGCAGTCCATTCACTTCTGTGAGGTTTTTGATGTATGGGGCATCGATTTCATGGGTCCATTCGCTAAGAGTCAGGGATCCGAGTACATTCTGTTGGCCGTTGATTATGTGAGTCGCTGGGTTGAGGCCATCCCTGCCCGAACCGCAGATGCTAGGACTGTTTGCATATTTTTGAGGAATAATATCATTTCACGGTTCGGGGTGCCTAGAGTTTTGATTTCTGACGGGGGGTCTCATTTCGTCAACAACAAGGTAAAGGCCCTTGCTAGCGAGTTCATCATAGACCATCGAGTAGCCACACCGTATCATCCTCAGACCAATGATCTTGCTGAAGTGTCGAACAGGGAGATCAAGACTATATTGCAGAAGGTCGTCTGCCTTGACCGAAAGGATTGGTTACAGCTTTTGGACTCGGTCTTGTGGGCATATCGGACGTCCTTCAAGACGCCTTTGGGTACATCTCCCTTGCACCTCGTTTATGGTAAGCCCTGTCATTTACCTGTTGAGCTGAGACATAGGTCACTTTGGGCAGTCACAGATATTAATATGGATCCAGTGAGTGTAGGAGATCAGAGGAGGGCAGAGTTAGCAGCCATGGAGGAGCTTCGTGATGCAGCCTTTTCGAGCAGCCTTCGGTACAAGGAGAGAGTGAAGGAGTGGCATGATTCTCATATCAGCCACAAGCAGTTTGAACCAGGACAACGAGTATGGTTGTTCGATGCCAGGTTGAGATTATTTCCAGGGAAGCTACAGAGCAAATGGAAGGGACCCTATCTGGTCAGAAATGTACACGACAATGGGAGTATTGATATATCTGAGTTGTCTTCTGAGAGTACCTTTCGTGTTAACGAGCATCGGCTCAAGCCATATCTAGATCATGAGCCACTGGTCGTTGACGTTGCCCCTATTCACTTTGCGTGAGATGTGGTCTCTTGACTCACATCTATTGTATCTCACGCCTGATTATCACTGTTCTCCCGACTTGTATAGATCCAGTTGTCCATATCACACTATTATTCAGTTCAACACCCCATTTGCTCTTCGACGTTGCTATACTTAGGGTGCACTTTACCCTAAGTATAGGGGGGGTGAGACTTTTGAGTTTCTTTTGATTCATTTCTACCTCTGTTTTGCTGCCTATACTTAGGGATATTTACCCTAAGTATAGGGGAGGTAGACCCTGTACATTCTCACTCGGATTTTCCTTAGTGTACAACCTGCTATACTTTGGATTACTTGATCCTAAGTATAGGGGGAAACCCCGAGATTCTCTTGCATTTATATTCTTTCATTCGTCTTTGTATATAGCCTTCCTTTTCACTTCCCTATACTAAGAACGAGTTATGTCTTCTTCATCGCTCTTGATTCACTCTGAGGACATCGTTCGAGCTAAGTATAGGGGGGTGTCGTATATATTTCATATATACTTCAGCCATAACTCGTACTTTGTGTGAGTGTGTTAATAAATAAAAATGGCTAAAAACCTAAAAATCCACCAAAAATCCTTTCTCTATTTTATTTTATTTTCTGACTACTTCGTAGGCTCTCTAAGCCAATTCGTGCTCCTTGTGTCCGACCCTGGTCGCTATACCATGTTAAATAAAAAGCGAGACTGCTATTCGGATTTTGACTGATTACTTTTATTTGGTGGTCTATATTTTTCTTGTTGAGTCCGATTCGAGGGATTGAATTCGCAACGACCCGTGATATTTATCTCCCTTAGTCTCACGTGAATTTTCGGGTCATCAGAATGGCTGATGACCCAAAGATTCATGAGAGACTAAGGAAGATAAATATCACGGGTCGTTGCGACCTCAATCCCTCGAATCAGACTCAACAAGAAAAATATAGACCACCAAATAAAAGTAATCAGTCAAAAGTCGAATAGCGGTCTCGCTATTTATTTAACTTGGTATAGCGACCATGGTCAGACACAAGGAGCACGAATTGGCTCAGAGAGCCTACGAAGTAGTCAGAAAATAAAATAAAATAGAGAAAGGATTTTTGGTGGATTTTATGAATTTTCAAATTTTTTTGTTAATTTTAATTATGAAGAAATATAAGAAAAAGGCAAAAAGATCACAATCAACAAATTATTAAGCACTCATAGAAAAAGGCAAAAACAGGGAACTAATGTGCAGCTAGATGTGAAAGGCTATTTAAAAATATATAAATAGGCTATAAAAATCTGGAAACAATTTTATATCAAACTAGAAATGAAAACTAAGCTGCAGGAACAAATATTGCATTTTTTTTGAATTTTTAAGAATTTTTAATAATTTTTATGAGGTTTTTGGGGTTTTTAAATTTTTAGATGTTTTATAAATTCAAATCAAGTGAAATTCGGATTGAAGCAAGTAAACACCCAAACAAAAGTACCTATTTTTTTAAAATTTTTAGATAATTTTTTATATTTTTAACTGATTTTTAAATGTAGACAGTAGAAAAAAACAAGGGTTTTTAATTTTTAAAAATATAAAAATAACTCAAAAATATCCCAAAAACTTAGTGAAATTTTTACACAGTGGTAGGGGTCACGTGTCCAAATTTTACCAAATTTAGATTTGATTTGCTATTTTATTCAACCATGATAAAAGCTACAACACACATGGACTTAAACGCAAGGAAAATAACTTTCAGGGCTAAATTGAAACACGTGCAGGAACTCTAAGGGTATCAGTGCAAAATTTGCATAAATTTCAACACATGCTCAAATACATCACGCATAGGGGCATATCTGTGAATATCAAAACTATACTTTCATTCCATAACAGTCATAAAACCCAGCCCTGAACATGCAAATAACCCAAACCTCACGTGACGATGCACGTGAGTCCACAAAGTAGGGACTAAAATGCAAACATCATAACTACAGGTCCTACTATGTAAATGTTCCAAGTATGTTAATTTATTTAATGGACTAAACAAAAACTGAAATAAATGCAGGGGGTCGGGCGCAAGTTACCCAGCCAAAGCGCGTGTGGGGCACGTGGTGGGCCAGGTGTCAAGCGGTGAATGGTTGAATGGCATATGGCTTTGATGACGCCTCCTGGCAGATCTAACGGTCCGGACGAGGGGCGAATGTGGGGTGCACGTGGCCGTCAGATCGTGGATCTAACGGCCTGTCAGAGGCACCCCTCGAACAGCTCAGATGGCAACTGGGAGCGAGGCGTGATCCAACGATGGAGGGAGGGTCTGGATGAACTCCTCTCAGGCGGGCTTCAACGACGAGCTGGAGTGGTTGTGCGCGTTCGATGGATGATCGACAAGAGGGCTTCGACGCGCCTCGTCGCTCCGTGTCTGGTGGTGGTGACCGATGGAGCTCCCAACGGTCCGATCCTCCAGTGAAGGAAGGGGGACTTGGGCGACTCCGGTGAGGGATGCGAGATGCAGCTCAGGGGGGTAACGTGCACTTATTCACCTGCAAAGAGAAGCTCGTGCTTGGAGGAAGACTCCTGCATGGGTTATTTGAGGAATAGCAAAGGGAAGCGGGGTGGTTTGGCGAAGGGAGGCCCCGGCAGAGGTGGCGGAAGGGACCGAGCCCAATCTTGGCTCGGATAGCCAAGATCGAGGTGATTAGATCATGGAAGGAGGGTGACAATGAGTCGAGGAGTCTATCTGTACGAATAGGATGGGGTGATGGGGCTCCGGCCACTAGGGCGGAGCTGGCAGAGCAAGGTGGGAAAGATTAACTCTACACGATGATCTAGAAACTAAAAGAGGTACCTGACAGAGGGAATCGTCAGTGGGGGAGATGGTGGATCTCTACGATCTTCGCCTCTATGGAGCGACGCCTCCAGAGGCTCGGGCGACGCCGGCGGCGGAGCTCGACGACGATGGTCGTTGGACCTAAGGCAAACGCCTCCAAATCCTCGCTGCAACACACTCAACCGCTCGCTGTCACTCGAGGATGAAGGTGGAGATCACTGGGTCGAAGATGAGGGGCCAATGGTGCGGAGGAATGCGGCTGGAGCGGATGTTATATACAGGTGCATGTCCGATAAGGTGGGAGAAGAGCACGCGGATCGATGCACAAATCCCTAAGATGAACCTCAGGCGTGAATCTCAAATGAAAGAGCTGCAATCGGAGCCCGGGGTTTGGGTAAATGGGAGGCGGATCACGTCTACATAAATGGGAGAAGTCGGGCTGAGACGAGGTCCGCGAAGCAGAGTGGTCCAGGGGGGAGTTGACTTGGGGTCAACGTCCCCCGTGGACCAATCAGGAAGCGCCACTTCATAAATATTTGGAAATTAAATTAAAAATAGTAAATGGCTTTATTTCAAAATATTTTCAAAATGAAAAATGTTTATTTTTTTTTCAAAGTTTTTTTTGTGATTTTTATTTATTTTTTTGGAAAAATATATTATGTATATACATTATATTATATTATATACAAGTATAGGTACCTATGTATTTTTTATTTTTATTTTTAATTATTTTATTTATGTACAATTAACCCAATTTTATATTTTATTTATTTACATCATAAAATTTGGAATATAAAATATTTTTTTTAATTATTTACAAGGGTAAAATAAATAGGTCTTTTATTCTTATATACATGGTATATGTATATAAAGGAGAGAGAAATTATTTCTTTTTATTTTTCTTTTATTTTTCTCATTTTTATTTTATTTTTATAAATATATACAAGATATGGGAAACACATATATATTTTTATTTTTGAAAAATAAAATATATACACTAAGAGGGGGATTTGTACAATGATGAATGGCCCTATCCCTCTCTACTTATTTTATTTTGCAGTCAGGCCCATATTGAGCCCTCCCTTGGGTTCAGGTCACTATATATTTATTCTAAATATTTCCCTCTTTTTCTTTATTTCTTTATCCTTTTATTTTTGCACAAAATACATGCTAATTATTGCTATTTACACAATGCATGCTATTTGACCATTTATTCTATTTACAAACATATACATGGTGTTTTGCAAAGATTTTTAGCTAAAATAAAAGAATAAAGAGTGATGAATGAGGATTCATCAAAAAGTAGTCTTGACATCCATTTGGAATAATTCCAAATCCATATACGCGACCAGTGCCAAAATCATCCTTATCGGTGCAAATTTGGCAACGGGAGAATATGTTTCCTGAAAATCAATTCCAGCTTTCTGAGTATAACCTTTAGCAACTAGCCTTGCTTTTTACTTATCAATTGTACCATCATCTTGGTACTTTTTCTTAAAGACCCATTTACATCCTATGGACTTCCTGACTACCGGTAAGTCACATAGTTTCCAGACACCATTTTTGTCTATCGAGTCAAGTTCATCCTTCATGGCGGTCGTCCATGATTCTGACTTAGATGAAGCCATCGCTTCATCAAAGGACACTAGATTGGTACAATCCACAATGTCCTCATCAACAACAATACATGAAATCTCGTAAGAATACAGATGGTAGTCGTCCATCCATAAAGATTGCGTTCTGGGTCTTTTATTTCCAGCTTAATCAGTGGGTTGACCAAGCTCACCCACAACTTTCAAAGGAATATCGATATTCATAGTTTTATCTTCTACATCCGAAGAAATTCACTTCCTAATAGGTCTGTTTCCGAGTCAGAATCATTATCATGCAAATCAAGTAGAGGTTCCAAATCCTCAGATTCCGCTTCCTTATCCTCTTTATTCTTGAGAAAGGTAGCATCATGACTCTCAATTAGACCTCTTTCTTGATGTAGAAACCTATATTCTTTGGATTTCTCTGAATAACCAATAAAATGCACTTTATTATCTTGAAGTCAAGCTTATCTCTAAGCTGATAAGGGACTAAAACATGTGCTTCACATTCCCATCTACGAAGATGATCTCTCATATGGTGTGGATTTAACGGATTTTGTGGGAGTTATATTTTGTATATAATTTGCAGTCAATACTGCTTCACCCCACAAATCTTTTGGGAGTCTTGAATGGGAGAACATGCACCTGACTGCATTCATCAATGTTCGATTTTTCCTTTCTGCCACTCCATTTTGGTGTGGCACATATGGCATTGTTGTATGTCTAACAATGCTTGCATGAATGCATAAGTCATTAAACTCTCTCGAGTTAAATTCTCCACCTCTATCTGTCCTTAGCACTTTGATCGATCTACCCAATTTAGTTTCTACCTCAGCCTTATACCTCTTAAAGCATTCAAAAGCTTCAATTTTTCTTTCCAAGAGATGTACGCAGGTTAACTTCAAATAGTCATCAATAAAGGTAATAAAATATTCCTTATTTCCATATGTTTTGGCACTTAGGGGACCACAAATATATGAATGAATCAACTCTAGCAATTCCTTTGACCTTTGACCACTAGAAAAGGATTTTCTAGTCATTTTTCCGATCAAACAATGCTCACAGGGCAATGTTTTTGCTCCTGTTATGTTAGGCAATAGATCTAACTTTATTATTTGATTCATCTTATTATTTCCTGAGTGTCCTAATCTCATATGTCATAAATCAAAGTCAGACAATAAAGATAAGGAATAATTCAACTCACCGTTTAATGATTCTGCAAAAACAGGGATACAAAAATAAGTCATGCTCAGGCATAAATTTGTCGACTACAAAGGCTTTTCTATCTCGACCTATAGGCACGATTATTATAGAATATAATTTCCAGATTCTTCATTAGGAGAGCTGCCACTAAAATCAGATTCCTTCGGATCTCTAGAGCATAGAATACATCTTAGGAGGGTCATCACACTCTCCTCAAGATCCACCCTATAAGTTCCAACACCTTGCACATCTAGATAGGTGTTATTTTCCATGTAGATCCTCTGCTCGCCTTTTTTTAGCTCTTTGAATTCTATGGGTCCCTCTTTGGTCTTCACGATATGCCAGGTGGTGCCAGAGTACACCCACCGGCCTTCACAGTCAGTTGTGTCAGAGTTACACTCAACCACACCAATAAATTCGTACTTCTTATCCTTATTTTTCGATACCTTAGCTAGGCCTGATTTCACCCCTTTATTGGGACAATTGACCCTGAAATGACCAAATTTTCTGCAAGAATAACACGATTCCCGTGGTCCTTTTCCACGTTGTTGCTGGTTTCCCTTAAATTTAGCTTTTGTGGGACCCATATGCTTCTTGTGATGAACAACATGTGCCTCTTCCTATTCAACTTCAAAGACATCAGTCTTCTTCCTTCTGGTAGTTAAGTCCTACTCAATCGCAAGTTGAGCAGGAAAATCGGTCACACTTAATATGGCTCAATTTAGCCTTAAGGTGGTGGCATCCATATTGAATGAAGATGACATACTATTCAATATAGTTGCCACCTGCAAATTCTCAGGAATAGTAGTTCTTGCTTTCTGCAGATCTTTTGCCATCACTATCATCAGATTAACGTGTTCAATAACACTCTCAGATTCCTTCATTTCGCATGTGTTATATTTGTGCAATAGGAGCTGCACGTTCACCTCTGTTTTGAAGTCATACTTCCCCTTGATCGCTCTCCATAACTCGTATGTGGATTTATGGGATTCAAAACCCTAATTAAATCATCATCCATATGTATGAGCTGAAACTATAAGCTTTCTTATCTGTTTCTCTCACCGCTCAAACAATTTATTATGGGCAGCTTTCTCAGCATCAATGGCTTCTTTGGAGAGTTCAGGAGCAGGGGTGTCAATAATACCATTTAAATTGTCTTGCATTAGATCGTACAAAATTTTGCGACTCCACATGTCATAATTGACACCATTCAGCTTTTCCAGCTTAGCCAATTCAGATGTAATCAGTTTGATTGCCATCTAGGTTTGTTTTCTAAAAGAAATGTAAGCAATATAAGATTACGTTGTGTTTTTTTTAAGAAAGACGACGATAATAAGTTGATCAGAAATTGTGAAGCCTTAATACTATGTGAATGAAGATAACATCCAAATAATAAAAAACCAGTCATATTATTAACAGACCTTCTTATCTCATAAAATAACCACTAAAGTTTTTTTAAAAGGACGTATGCATAAATATGGATTAAAACTAATGGCAAAAAATGTTACTAAAAAGAAGACTATCTGTTGATTTTTTTTATGAAAGCGAAAACATGTGCACCCAAAAAATACTAACCAATAGCTAAAAAAATGTTATTAATCCACAAAAAAACTAAAGGAAAAAACTGCTATAGGTTAGGTCTGACAAAAAGAG
This sequence comes from Ottelia alismoides, assembly GCA_037367405.1. NCBI lineage: Eukaryota > Viridiplantae > Streptophyta > Magnoliopsida > Alismatales > Hydrocharitaceae > Ottelia > Ottelia alismoides. The sequence goes on from JAZKJV010007458.1 coordinate 787,869, forward strand.
TGTTTCTCCTATTGCATAGAAGGAGAAGTAACTAGTAGATAGAGGGCTAAAAAACTCTCTTCGGATTGTATTGAAACCCGATACAAGAAAACAAACGAATAAAGAAATATATATACTCTCCCCTTTTTTTTAACAATCCAAAAACAAACAAAACTTCTACAGGGATGTACAGTGGATAGAGGACAACCCTAGATGGTAGGGTAATAAATACAAGCAAAGTGATATGTAAGTAAAAAACGATTAGATTCCTAACAAGCCCCCTTCCAACTCTTTTAGACATAATAGACAAATGACACACAAAAAAATTGCGTTGATAAAAAATTTTATCCTTCTCTGTTTTGAGTTGAGATCAAGATAACAACTATTAAAAAAACTGAATCCTTTTATTAAAAATATTTTCAGTGGATAATCAAAAACCACGTTCTTTGATTATATAATAAAAATAAAAAAATGTGACTTTGTGCAGCATGTTAAACAAAGTGGGAATTAAATATATATATATATATATATAATATACCACTAAGAGGTTAAGGAGTTTAAAAAATCCAACCATATGTTCTCTTGGACAAAAAAAATAAAAGGTTACACAAAAAATGAGCAGATATCTGACTCCAAAAAAATTATAAGCAGATATAAACAAAAAGAGAAGGACAAGCACAAAACCCAAAAAGAGGCAAAAGTGACGTGCAACAGAAACTTCAGTAACTATAGAAGAGACCTTTACAGTTGTAGTGGCGAGCAGCAAAAACATTATCAAAAAAATATAAACCGTACCTCTTTTGCAAATGTACAAATCGAGAGATTGAAGACTCTCGGTTCCTCGGAGATGGTTATCTTGAAAATGATGGATGGCTTCGAGGTGCACGACCAAAACTCCAGTCAACTATCACGAGGTCTGAGGACGTGCAACGCTGAAGCCGTGCGTCAAGGTTGCAAGCCGGATCATGATCAAGAGTTTAGATCGAGGATGATGGCTCTGATACCAGTGTGAAGAAGAACGAATAGGAAAAGGAGAGGTAAGTAGGTCGGGGATGAGGGCTACCGTAAGCACGTCGTTCTCTATTTATAGGCCCATGCATCTGCCCGTACGCCCTAACCCTAACTGCCTAATCCTGCTTATTCCTCTATCAGCTCCCTGTTAGTGCGGTTTTACCAAGTCTTATGGCCACTCGGTCATCTAAAAATAGCCAACAATCCGTCGTATAGGTGAGTACACAAAAACTTCACCATCAATCACCTTTTAAAAAACATTACATGCCATGACAGTCGATAAGAAAAAGCAAGAATTACATCTTCCACCCCTCGAGGACCGCCTTAGCATGCGCCATGATATTTTCAGTGAACACTCATTTCCTTCGGAACACAACACTTTTAGCCAAACAAAGCAATTGGTATGCTCTCTCATCATGCCTCTCCATCTTACGCCAATGGATTCCCCAAATCCCACCATGTCATTGAGAGGATGTCTTGATTCCCCATGGCAGACCACACATCAGCAGAGCTTTTATAGTGGAAAATAAACGATTCGCATCATCAACCTCCTCATGACATCTCGAACATTAAGGGATGACATTCCCGATGATCTGCACATACCTGTCCCGGTAAGCAATTTACTTCTAATACTTCACATATCCAAAATTTCGATTTCGATTGAGCATTTTCAAACATGAAGAGAATTGGGCACCACTAGAAAGAAGAGGATTTCTATTTCCAAAATCCAAGCTTATGGATTATATCTTCGACTAATATTTTACATATCCTCTATATTTCTCTCAAATTCGAATGGCATTTGCAATTTTTTCTTAATGGTCAAAGGTCCGGTCAACATTTATGTCACTTAAAATGCCATTTAAAAAAGAACCAAACTTTTGATCATTAAGATAAAATAGCAAATGCCCTCGGATTTCAGCAAAATTTCGAGGATATGTGGAGTATTAATTGAGGATATAAATTATAAAGTTGGATTTTGAAAATCGAGATCGTAAAAAATGCAATTAAAGAAAATTTAGATCGAAAATCAAAATATATTTATCGGAGTTTATTTCCCTCGAAAGCACGTTTACACCTCTCCTTTCATAAACTACAAAATAGTTACAGCTTTTATCTTTTAATATCACTGTTCAGATTTGTTCTAAATTCCACCAAAAGAAAAGATTTTTGATATCATGTCGAAGACAAAAGCGGTTGTTTCATTAAAGTTGGCCTTTACTGAGAAGAATACAACCTCGTGAATTTATTATGCCCAGACCATCGGGGCGTGATTTCTAATTTTTATATCTATTATTTGTGTAGATTTTATATTTTATATTTTTAGGTATTTGCTTTTGTGGATAAATAGAGGGGATCATATAGCGAGAGCTTGGGGAAGTGGGTGTATCCATTCTACTGCGATTTCAGTGGCTACATGTATATACGTATTTTTTCTACGCATATTCGAAAATGAAATGATGAGGAAAAAAACTTAATCACAGTTCTGGCCTACATTCTAATATTTGTTTTGTTATTTTTTGGAGACCATTTATTGTAATTTTACAACCACACATTTGAATTCTATAAATAATATTTCATAATAAAACAACACAAGGGAGCATGTAAAGACGGATAGAATTTTTTCGCAAAAAGAAGTTAACAAAATGTCAGCTCCACCACCCAAAAATTTCTCGACTTATCCATTTCCACCCATTCTCTATACTCCCTCTCCTCCACGCTATTATCCATTTCGCGTGTTCGAATTATGTCCTGCACACGTTGAACTCATGCCTCCACCGTTTTGATGATGTCCCGTACAACTTCCCGCATTATGTCGGCACTCTACACTATTATCCATGTAGTCGACTCGTCCGTTGTCGCAGCAACACCGATGACGATCTTGTGGGTACGGGCGTCCATGGGGATTGATTTGTCAGAGTGGAGGATGGAGTTATAAGTGGTGACGATAACGGCATGGTGGGAGAGGTTGGAGATGACGCCGATGATAGGGGCGGAGGAGGTGAGAGAGGGGGCGTGGGGGAATCGAGGAGGAGGCAGACAAGGGTGAGGGCTTGGGAAACTGTGTGGGGACAAGATCAACACCATCGGATGAAGATTTGGTCAATGTTGAGGTTGCCAGCCATGATCTCGTCGGTGTGGGGATGGGACCGGCATGGGGAGAAAGGAGGTTTGGGGATGGGACCTGCATCTGGAGGAAGGAGAGTGAGCTGAGTGCATGGGAGGAAGAGGAGAGTCGGGTAGTCGTTCATTTCTGAAGGGGTGTGTCATTAAATAATATGTTGGAGATTTTGTGGGACCATAAATTTCGAGAGCTTTCCTGCAAATGGTCAATGTTTGTCCTTTGCGAAACAAACGTCGCTACGTGGGGGCGTACACCATCTTTTTTTGTTCGGCTACTCTTTTTTTTTAAAATCACATCTTTTGGTAGTGCGCCTGAATTTTTTTTCTACGTGTGGATTTAGGAACACTACACTATTGGAGTTGGTACATGCAATGTTCAATTTAAATTTCCAAATAAAAACAAACCATGTAGACTTTGGGGCTAGAATTGCTCGTGGGTAAGCTGGTTATTGTTGGGCAAAAGAAGATTGCTGGTGAATAAGAAACAAATTAGGGAGCAGGAACAAAGATCAATGCATAAGGTAGATGCGAACTCAGGAACTTCTTTTCATTAAAACTTGAAACTTGGATGCAAGACTTATACTTTTACAAGAAAATGACTTACAATGTTTACAACAAAGGAATGACTTACAAGACTTGGAAGGATGATGACACTTAAAAGACTCTTGTGATGGTAGCGGTCTTCTTGTTGTTGTTTCAAATGAAGACCTCTTGGGTAGTATTTATAGATCCTCCAAGAGGGTAGTGATATTTTGAAGGATGGATATAGAATCCTCTTCCATGCTTATCAATTAAGTGGAAATATCTAGATATTTTGGTGAGAGGTGGATACATGCTTTCCCAAATACGTATGCCTCACCTTTTTTCAATTTCACTTACATCCTTATATTCTTTCAAAATTTACAGTAGCCCCCTTGTTGATACACGTGTGTCTATATTACACTAACAATAATATATTGAGTATTTTGTAAGAATATTAGGGCATAAATGTAATTGCAAATAAAGCAAATGCATGTGTTATAAGAAAAACTCAGAAGGATTACGGCCAATGTAGCATTTCAAGGTGCGTGTTTAGGGTTTATGGTCTATATAATTTAGAGTAAATTACATAGAAATCCATAACTATTTACCCAATTTCAATGTCATTCATGAACTTAAAGGCTAAAAAGACAATAAGAAAAACAAAATTGTAATTGTTGTGAACCATATTGGAACAAATCTTAAAGATCAAGCACTGCATTTTACTTTTTAAATTTAGGTATGACATTGAAATCAAGTGTAAGGAATTTTTAATACTTACCCTATCTTTTTAATTAAGAGAGAATTAAGAGAAAGGGCACTGCTGCAGCCTCAATCACATATAATGGAGTTCATGAATGACATTTTGGGAAAGCATGACATTTCACAAGTATAAAAATTCCTATTTGTATACATATAATGGAGTTCTTCGGAGTGATATTAAAATTGGGATAAACATTTAATCACTCCAAAAGTGAATCGTTCTAAAATTTAGTTTGGTTATGGTTGTGGAGATATTTTGTTGTAGCAATGAAAGGGAAAAGATTTCATATCAATCCTCTGTTAATTAAAAAATGAGTAAAATTAAGGATTTTTTTGCACCATGAACCCTAAACCTCATAATCTAATCTAACTATTATACCACAATGCGTGGATAGGGTCATATATATTTTTCTACTAGTTAAGGGAGGTGGGAGGGGTTGATCCTAGACCTGCCCAAAATGCTGGCGGGCCGGCCCATGGACCGGACCGAATGGGCCGACTTTAAAAAACTTTTGTCCAAAACCCGCCATGGGCCGGCCCATGGCCCATTTCATTCTTTTTCCATTGAATTTTTTAATGGTATTTAATATGTATAAATGATTTTATTAATACCATTTATACTTCATATAACAAATATAAGTAGTTACATGTTACTTGACATGCAAACTATTGAATTGTATTTAAAACTAGTGTCACAAATGAAAAACTTAAAGCCGTATCATATTAATACATGTATTATTTGGCATATATATATATATATATATTATTTTTTGCAGGCCGGGCGTGGCCGACCCATGTCTAAATCTCCAAACCCAAGCCCGGCCCATGAGCAGGCTGGGTGGGCTAGGCGGGCAGGCTCCCAGCCTGTTGGCAAGGTCTACTTGATCCATGTTCTTTGGAGTGGGAGCTCGTCGCTTCTACCTTTAGACCATAAGGTGGGTTTAGGGCCATATGTTAAATAGAGTAATATTATATTTTCTAATTACCAAGATTATATGTATTGGGCTATAGTTGGACAAATTTTAAAGAGTCATATTTTTTAGAATTGAGGGACCTCCAAAAGGCAAAGGACAAGAACATGATGGTCCCTCAATCTACCACTTGCCTTTCATCAATAATTTGAAACCAACTTCACCACAAATTACATAACTGCCAAAATCTCATTAAGATTCAACAATCCTATTGAGATTGAGGCCTAAAGACAAGACAAGAGAACAATGCCATTTTCCTGCCAAAATCTCATTAAGATTCAACAATCCTATTGAGATTGAGGCCTAAAGATAAAACAAGAGAACAATGCCATTTTCTCATGTTTACCTTATTATTTGAACTTTATGAACATGATGCAACACAACCAGATTAACCTCCCGATGAATCTCCATTAATCATTTTTATTCTATCATTTTGGATTTAAAAATCCTAGTAAATGTGTGTAAATACCCTTAATTTAGGCATTTTAGCATCCATGAATTTGTGTATATATAGTTTATAAAATACAGTTTTTAATGTCAAAATTATAGAATAAAGAAAAGAAAAGAAAAAGAATAAAATATTGAAGATATTTTATGACCCTAAACTTCGAGACCTATGCATCTCGATGACTAGGTCGACAAGGAATAAAGTAGGGGGAGATAAGGGTCCAAAATACAATAAAAATTCTATTTATTAATTCATCAAAATGCATTTTGGGACCCATTTGTACTATAGTTTACGGTTTTTTTTCTTTTGTATAACTTCCATTTTAACTCCTTTTCTTTTGATTTCAATTTTATTTTGTTAGTTGTATATTATACTTTCTATTAAAAATATAAAATCAACAATAAAATAAAATAAAAAAGACACAAAAATAGGTCGTTTCTATACAAGTCAACTGGACTTGTATTTTATATTTAGCACTTTTATTAAAAATTAAAAATCAACAAAAATATCTTCAAGCATCTAATATTATATAAAACATATATGATAGTATTATTTACAAGAAAACTAAAGTAAAAATCATAAAATCCAAAATGGATATTTTATACATGAAAAAAAGGTTTTTAGTTTACATCTTTTGCAAAACTTTCTTCTACAATATTTTAGATAACATTATTTTGAGAAAGTTTTATTATTTGAGTTTTGATTTTGAGATCTCCTATTATTTATTTCAATCATATTCTCATTGCGAGACACTCTCTTTTTGGTCATTGGTCCACATCATCCACTTGCCAACTACTAAAAGACAAAAATTTGAAATAACCCACTCCCATTGGTGGAGACATCCCCCAATAGCCATCATCTTTTCCATTCCTCCACCAAATAAAAGAGCCTCAACTCCCATTTTTTGAAATCATCCATCATTAGAGTCTTTATTCTAGCTCCTCTACCTCCATTGTGACAGAGTGAAGGTTGGAGACGAAGCCACGACGAAGGGAGGATTCTTTGGCGTGATCCCTTGGTGTTCTTCTCCATTGTATTACAAGCTCTTAGCTTGTCAAGCCTCTTCTCCACTGGAATTGAGGCCATGACCGGTCATTCTCATCGGAGAATCGACCATGGCGACTACCTTCACATGCTGTGTTTTCCTTCTGGTAGGTAACTTTTAGATTTAGTTTTTCTTCTTGTTGTAGTGTAACAACCCATCATCTTCAACTTTTATTCATCCTCCTCGACGCGGCTCACATCTCACCGCCGCCATCCTCCGCTATTCTACGTATCCTCCCATACAACCCCCTCCATCTTCAACCACATACGGTGGTTAGAGCATCTCCTTCTTCCCTCATCAAATCGAAGGAAAACCCATTCATACCCCATTTTTGTGTACCTAACATCTTGGCTGAGTTTTATACTCGAGCCCTTCCTCTAATCGCGGGTACATCGAAGCAACTTCACGTCGTCGCACGTTGTTAGCCTCGGATCAGCCTTCTTGTTGTTGTTGTTGTTGTTGTCCAAAGGAAGAAGAAGGGAGGGGCGGATAGCAGCCACCGTTGGATCCGCCCCTCTCCTTCTAATCTCAGCCATCCATCCAAGGGGTAAACATTTTGTGCATACACCCCTTTACTTCTGGTATATTATGAGTGTGCCCTATCCATCCACGAGCCTCTGAACGCTACATGAATTAGTAGCAAATTTTGCATCCATACCCCTGCGTTTTTGGCATATTTCAGGAAGTTTTCGAGTATCTTTTGAATTCAATTTCGTTCTTATCTTTTCATCTGTACCCCTACACTTAAACGCTCATAAATCATTCATCTTAATTCTATTTTTGTAAATTTTTTTGTTATAAAGTTGCTTTAAGGATCTACATTATCTCAAAATTTCAAAATATTCTGATGGACGAACTATTAATGATGATTTTTTGAATTTAGGATACTGATTTAGTTTATTTTGTTAATAACTCTTTAAATACGTGATATCACTTGCTCATTTTTGGATATGTTTAGGAATTTGTGGCATCGAATTTGTATTCAAATTTCATTAAAAAGATATGGAGATTTGTGTCCTGTAGAATTTCTAAAATATTTTAAGTGATTAATTTATTTCTGAAGTACCTTTCATCTACTTGAAAAACTAAAAATATTTCCACTTGCATCTAATTTGTTCTAGAATCATGGATTTTTTTGTATTTTTACCTTATTGTTTGAATAGTTAAAAAATCAAAAATATCATTTCTGCCTTTATGCTATCTTTTATTTTAATATATTCATTACATCTCAGAAAATACTAAAAAATACTGTAGATTTCTCTCATCTATATCTATATCATATCCAAAGGGCACTTAGTAATATTAGGTGTAGTGCCCAAAAAATAAAAAAAATCAAAACTTGCAAAAATCACTGAAAATTGAAATACTGTCAAAAATCTAAAAACAAAGTCACGTTTTCCTTTATATAATCTTCTCTATCAAGGAGGTATAATTTTAGGACCCCATGTTGAGCTATTGGTAGTCTTTTTAGTATCATATTTGCCTTAATTTTCCAAGTATACAATTGCCCATTTTATCTTATTGATTGCATTTTTCTAAAAATTTCTAAAAATATTTGCAAAATTAATTAAAACACTAAAAATATTTTAGATCATTATTATGAATTTGTTTGACTTATTTTAAAAATCCAAAAATGTTGTCTCTATTTCTTTCATTATATCTCTCTCTTAGTATATCTAGATATCTATATATATGTCATTGTTCTTTATATTATTATTACTATAATTTTTATGTCATTGTTCTTTAGGGATTTTTACCTAGCAGACCCAATAAACTTTGCCAATCACTTCCACGGCCTTTTGCATAACGTAATTGCCCTATCGACCCTATAAATTACCCCCAAGAACCCTCGCGAGCTTCAAACAGAGTAACCACAAGGTTCATAGGATAAGAGTTGGCAAGTTTACGGGGTCGAGGGGAGAATTATGTTGTTTCAAAGGTCGTGGAAGCAATTGGCAAAGTTTATAGGGTCTGCCGGGTAAAAATCTCTAATTTTATTTATAAAGATAAAACCACAAAACATTTGAATATTTAAAAAATCAAATAAAAAATTAAAAACCCACAAAAAAGAACATAGAGACACATACATCACAATCACTTTTGTGCAATTATTTGCCCAATCTATCATGCATGTTCCCTGTGTTAAACCTCTACATGTTTGCACACTATACACATCCATTGTAGAGTTATAATAAATTTTAACTCCACATTTGTTTTTTATTTCTTAATTGTAATTATGGGTTAATTGTTGTCTTAATCTGGATTTCGTGTTGGTCGCTTCTACGACTGTGTTGCCGCCTTGTGTGGAACATTCGACTGTTCGATTTTTGGGTTAAACACCTCCACAGATATATTATGATAAATCAAATTGACTTAGATGACTTAGAAAAAATATTGGATTTTTAAGGGCTATACTATTAAAAGATCTAATGTAACATTCGTTGTGAATTACGTAAAAACGATAGAGGACGGGAGTCGAATAATTATGCATCATTCTAAATCCCTTGTAACTCGTCCTTAGATGAAGATGGCAAGTATTCAGATTCGAGTCTCACAAACTGTTTCATATAAAAAATCCCAATTATAAGAAAAGGTCGAACAAGCAATTGAGATCTAATCCTTTGATGTCAACATCATTGGTTCCAGCATCTGGAATATTTGAATGTCCTAGACAAGATATGAGTGATTTCATAAAGTAAAAAGATATTAGCAAATAATTCACGATGTTGACACTTCTATTGAAGGAAAAGTACTAGCCAAGGAGGCTGCACCTTGGAAAGTCTAAAATTTTGAATAAAAACCCTAGTTATGAAAATCCAACCAAAATATTGTCACCATCGAATTGTTGGGGAAAAAAGTTTGAAGGAAAAAATATCCATTTTAATTGGAAGTTTGGTAAGTTGTTTTTTTAGTGTGTTTGCAATTTGGATAGAAGATTTAAAGTAATTTTTATTTCTGGATAAATTAGAATATTATTTCTTTGTTAATATTTTATTTATTTTTTAACATATTTCTCCGATAAGATCTAACTTATATTGATGATACATATCAGAAAGGAGCTTATGGTAGTTCGTCTTGTGTCGTAGATAATGATGTAGATCTAGTTACTTGGAGAGTGTGTGATAATACTGAGATTTTTATATTTTATAATTACTATAAGAACGTTGCATACACGTGAGTGACATGTTTGAGAGACACCACCTTCAGCCCCTCCCTATTTTGATCCTCAACAAATTACAACAACTAGTATGAGGAGAGGATCGTCACAGTGCAAGGCTTTAGATTATCTCCCTCAAACATGACAATACATTTTTATATCCCAGGTGGTGATGCATTGAGTGAGAATTTGACGCTATTTAATAGCTACCTTGGATAGATAGCTTGTTCTCGTATTTCAATCATTGTGTATGATTTCATAATTACGGTGATGTATCATTGTTAAATCATGCAATATGATTTTCAGACGAGTTTTACTTGGCATCATAGATCTGAGGTTTATTCATTGAGTTTGGGTTATGCACTGGAAATGTTTCGCCTAAATTGGAGACGTGTGGAGAGTACTATGACAAAATTAATATTTGATTAAAAAAATGCTAAAATATGTGTTACTATTGCTTGTATTTTTAGTATTTCGATCTACAACTTCCACTTGAACATTTATTTCGGAGGGTACCACCAAGTGTTGATCCTGCACAATGGAGGGATTCTCTATATGACGAGTGAAGCACATGCAATCTGGTTTATTTTCTTATTATTTATTGTATTTGTCTTAATAAAAATAGTAAATTATATGATCTTTGAAAAGATTTACAATTAGTAACAATAGTGAATTATATGATATTTCAAAAAGAGCTATAAGCAATATGAGCAAATGATTCAAGGCTATCCACAAAATGGGTAGCAAAATACAAATCAATTGTATGAAGAGTTTATACATATACAATACTATACATGAGTTTCACTTATTTATGATATATTAGATTCTTTAATTACAATTCTATTTAGATTGAAGAACATGATCTGCAGCACAATATGATTAAAACTTTTGACCTATTCAAGTCGATGGACTTGTTGAAAGGATGTACGACACTTATGGACCCATTCATGCACATGTAAATATCTTTAATTTTCATGAAATAACACTCATATATTAACATGTAAATATTGTATAAATACTTGTATTTAAATCCAAAATAAAATAATAAAGAAAAGAAAAGAAAAATAAAGGAAGTATTGTAAATACTGACTGACCCTAAACTCCGGGACCAAGTCAATATTGATTTGGTTGACAATGAATAAAGTAAAATGAGATAAGGGTTAAATACTGCATAATAAAAATCATAATTTATGCTCTAAAATACCTATTTTTACTCCATTTTATTTTATATTTTGTACACATCAAATAACAAAATGACACACATGAAGCTTGTACATATAAATGTATAGAACATAATAAATTAATTGCACATAAAAATAATGCACTATGCAAATGGGACACACATATGAAAAAGAAGCAAACCCAACTTCATATATCAATATCTTCTTCATATGAACTCAAAATTCACCAAACTCACACCCATTGTGTTCCAAATTAAATTAAATTTATAATAAAGATAGTTTCATTAAAAATAGAATTAAGATGCAAAAGTTAGCTTTCTACGGTCCCATTATACTATGTACATGTATATTTTATTCATATATTTTATTTTATTATTTAGATTTTTACTCTTCTTATATTTTTAAATAATTGTATATATTGTTTTAATTACAATAAAAATAAAAATACAAAATAAAATAATTAAAAATATGTTCAAATAAATGAAACCTTAAAATTAATAGATATATTGTACCTATAATGCATATACATACAATTATTTAAGCATTTAAATAAAAGCATGAAAATAAAATAAAAATATTTAAATAGGTGCTTAAATATATTATAAATATATAAAATATGTAAATATAGTAATAATATAAAAATACAAAATAAAATAAAATAGGTAGACATATGTAAATGTACCTATAAATATACTTGTAAAAATTAACACCTAAGAAATAAGGTTATAAGATAAATAAAAATTATCATAAAATAGTTTGAAAAATAAGAAATATTTTTCATGTTTTGAATTTTAATTAATAAAATCATTTATTATTTATTATTGAATTAATAAAACTTTTCATTTCTATTGTGTCCTCATCTGGCCTAGCATGGACCAATGATGTCTCTTCCTTTGTTGATATCGAGTCAACTGCCCCTCCTGAAGCCATGTGCCAGTCGGATCCCATCAAATCCCCATGTACCTCCATTTTTCATACTCGAGACACTCATCCATTCGTCGTGTGTTCTAAACAAAATTTGTTGATTAGATTACCGTGATTCACGCCCAAGCTTAGCATCTGATCAATCCTCATCAATTGGGGAGCTATCTCAATCGCAAGCCAACCTCCTTGTCTGTGTATATATAAAACCCTCTTGCCCTCCTTTTTGATATTGACTCATCTTGGAGCGCCATAACCCCATCGAAAACCTAAGCTTTAGTTGATCTTCATGACAGGAGGATTGGCTAGCCATTCCGCGGTATGGAGAAGGCCCTGACATGAAGTCCTAGAAGCTCGAAGCTTCACTCGGCGATAACATCTCCATAGTCGTTAAAGCTCTATCAAGGTTTAGGACTTAGGTTTTTCACTCATATTTTCTTCTAGCATTTCAATTATGCCTTTTAGTTGATGTTTGTGTTTTTATTTTAGTGTCATCTCATATTTTAGTCTTAGCTAGAGCACTAGGCTCCAGTACCACCTTCATCCCCTATTCCAATCACCTACCACCTCCATCAGCTTCCTCCCCACGTTCTCCACCTCCTCGGCCATACCACCTATCTTGATCTACCTCAGACCGGGCCCTCATGTCTCCATCCTCTGCCCTTCGTCAGAGAGCATCACCCCGCCTCCTCCTTCACCATTTCATCCAAATAACAACCTGTGAACCTTCCTTTTTCCCTTGTGCTAACCATGCATGTTCCATGAGTCTATAGCCTCATCTGAGGTGAATCGTGTGCATGTTATCAGTTCTTGCAAGTTCAAGCTTCACCAACCCTTCGAACCTCCTCCGACGAGTCCCAAAGCATTTTGATGGTACCAGTAGTTGCAGAGGAGACCTAGCTCCATTTTTCAACCTTTGGGAGAGCTTCAAGTGGCCGGAGTGGTGAATCATCGTCGATCTAAGGAGCTCAACCCATATGTTCTTACCCGTTCATCCAGGTTACCTCTTCATGATCAGATCTGGAGTGCCGCCCAGGTCTCCCAGATACAGTCCGACCGAGCCACGTTTCATCAGTTAGATCTCTCTCAAGACATAATATCACCGCTCATCAATGAAGCATTATCGATCACACAGATCATACCACGTGTTACAGTGACACCCATCTGGTTGTCCACTAGCATGCTAATGGGAGTATTTTGAAATTTTTACCCCCCCATATTTTTATATTTTCATTTAGTAGCTAAACTGTCATCTTCAATGTATTGTTTTTGTATAAATTGCATTTGAACCTTAGAACTTCTGATATTTGCATTTAGGTTAAATCCATGTCACCTCACATTGTCTCCCACTAAGGCATTCGAGAAAAAAATGCAATTGTATTCTGAAATTTCTGGTCCTATTATTAAAATCATTTTAAGTTTCTATATATTGCAAATAGGACCATACCAATTCAGTATTTTATTTTTTTTATATTTCTCGTATTAAATATTTTTATTGCTCCAAAACTTGTAGGAAAATTAATGTAAGTGCATGCAATTTTGCGTGATGACTATATATTTGGCATGGCTTTTTAATTAGTTTTCCTATTTATTAAAAATATAAAAGAAATATTTATATTCTGCCTAATTACTAAAACCCATAAAAGTTAGAAAAACACCACCAAAAATTCCCAAGTATATATATATGAGCTATAATATTATATTATCTACCGCAAATCCAAAAACTCCTAAAAATTATACAACAAAAAATCTAAAAATTACAAAACCCTAAAAATTTGATAAAATTGGCCAAAATTCTTGAAAAATCCAAAAATATATTTTATTATCTTTGAAATTTCTATATAATATATACAATATATTGATGAAACCCGATTTCATCATCTTAATTCTCCTTTATTAACCCCCTTGCTTAAATTTGTGTCAATAAAAACCAGTTAACGTCCTGTAATTATCATAGTCTTTAATAAATTAAAAATAACAAAAAAATGGCAAAATTAAAAATCCATGGTATTTTTAGCCTTAAAAATACCCTCAAAAATATTTTGTGCCTTCGGTTGATCTCGTTTCCACTTTTGGTCAACATGAAATTTGTAGATCTCATCGAGATCTACAACTTTCATGTTTTGAGTTTTCTCAAATTCGACCATTTGATCCTACATTTTGCAATTTCTTTCTCTGAATAATCTGATTGGGCCACGCGGCCCTTTCTGGTTGAGCCACGTAGCCCGGCCTCTGTCTCATCCACCCTCGCCCAGGGCCTTTGGATCTCTTCTTGATCCAACGGTTAGATGATCGCCACACTGCGCTTGATCCCCCGCCGTTCGATCTGTCCCCTAAATCCATCCTCACCGACACCGGAGAGGAGTGGCCGAGTCCGGGCTCCTTCGCCAGAGTCGTGATCCCGTCGTCAGCTGAAGACGAGGAAGAGAGCCCCGACGCCGTTGGATGCTCCCTCCCGGAGCACATCCAACGGCGCATAAGCGTCCACCTTTATGCGGGGGGAGGCCCAACCCTCCTCCATCTCCCTGTGACAGGGGGAGGTGGAGGATCGAGCGATGACGACCATCTTCCTCAGTGAGACCCGCCGCCATCCAAGGCGTCATCGCGGTGCTTTAAGCCCGCTAAGCTGCTCCTTGTAGCCAGGGAGTTCAGCGATGACCAGAGATTGATCCGAACCTCAATCCCAGGCCCCGCTCCGCCTTAATTTTCCTGGTAAGCCTCTCCTTTCTCCGTTGTGTATTTCTCATTAGTTTCTTCCATTTTATTGGCTTTCCTCCAACTTAATCACCACTCACTGATCACATATTCCGCTCCACCTCACCTCCACCTTTCACGCACTCACTCTGACCATCATCCCTACACTCCTTTGCCCTTGTCCAATTTCAACCCAACTCCTCCGGCTTCGCCGAAGAAGATCCACGGTCGCCACCTGCTTCGCCCACTCACGGCCATCCACTTCACATCACTTCGCACGAACACATCGCATTACATGCTTTGGTATTGCGACTAACGCTGCAGAGATTCGAGACCTCAATGGACGGAGACCTTGCCGACGTATTTTGGCCGAGCCTCGCTTCCATCATCAGAGCAACAAGACGCTGAATCAAGCATCGTTGCAACCTGATCAGACTCTGAGCTTCATCGACAACCTTCCAGAAGCATCGGGTGAGCGACACCGACATCGGAGAGGAGTGGCGGAGTCCGGGCTCCTTCGTTGGAGTCCTGATCCCATCTTCAGTTGAAGACAAGGAAGAGAGCCCCGACGCCATTGGATGCTCCCTCCCGGAGCACATCCAACGGCGCAGAAGCGTCCACGTTACCCACGAGTGTCTTCTACAGATGCCGCTGGATTCTCGAGATCCAACGGTGCAACGCCATCCATGTGTCAGAGCCAGAGAGTTTCAGAGCCTTGTCATCCGAACCAGCTGGCTCGGAGCTCCCGAGCCTCATACGAATCTGAGCCTGATTCCGAGCGTGCCCCGAGCCTACACAGAGCTCGAAGCATCAGCCGAAGCTACTCCGAGCCTTTGCCGAGCCTGAGCTTCCTCCGACCTTGGAAGAGCACGTGTCGTGCACGTGTATTCTGGGTTATTTTCACAGAGGCCCCGCCGACTTCTTCATTTTGCAGATAGGTCAAGAATCACGTGTAGACCATACGCGCCTGGGGTATTTTGCATTTTAACCCTAACGGGTTTTAATAATTGCAAATATGCCCCCGCGCGTGTGGGTTATTCACAGGGAAGGCCTCGCACTTACTTTTTATTAAATTTTAGTCCTCCTAGGGACCTGTTTGTTGTTATCTTTCATGTTTTCCTTTAATTATGCCCTTGTCTTCTTTATGCGTATCTTGAGCTTCGTAAGTCCGTTTCAGTTGATTTCAGTGCCATTTTGAAGCTCTTCTCATTATCTTCCTTATGGCATGCTTTTATTTTAGATTTGACACTATGAACTGTAATGCATTATTTTATTGATTAAGTGTCTCGATTTCAATGTTCTTTGTGGCTAGTTTTTACATGAATGAAGAGTGCTTCATTATTTGACACTGATTTGATTCGTTTTTAATGGCTCAAGTATTTATGATCTAGGACTTGTTTGCTTTGCATTTTCATCGATTTTTATTTGCATTATAAAAATTAAATAAAAAATGCATGTTTCCTATTTTCTTGATGCATTGTCTCGTCTTGTTGCATTGTTTAACCTATGTTTTCCAACTCAGAACTTAATAAATAGATAAAAATCTGGATAATCACGAGAGAGGCTCGTGTCCCTGAGTTCGACCTTGGTTTCTTGCCAAGTAAATTAAAAATACGGCCATCTTATTTTCTTGACATATCCAACTTAGATGGTTTTTGATGGACCCAATTCAGCATGCCTGCAATGACATCTTAAGTGTTAATTCAATACTATTAGAGGGCCGAATTTGCGGTTCGTCAAATGGCACCGTTGTCGGGGACATGACTCATTTTTTATATTATTTGGAATTTTATTTATTTAATTAAGTGTTTTATTTTATATGTCAATTTGTTCATCTACATTGCATTACAAAATTTTTCTTTTTTATTTGATCTCTAACCTTTGTTTCTGTGGCAGGGCCCTTGATTATTCAAGGAGGTGAGGAGATGGCGCTTCCCGCTGCGAGGAACCGCAGAAGCATATTTGGAGCAAATAGAAAAGAAAGAAAAAAATTATCGCTTATTTTTATTTCAGTTCATGTAATATTCGTCTTTTACAGCAGTCTTCGATCGAAGACTCGCGAGTGTAATCGAACGAATGTGATTGTGTGGGGATCATCCCCACTTGAGTGTCAACCTAGGACTAGGCACGCGGCTCTCCGTGCTTATTTTATTTTCCATTTTTCTACGTGCTTGCTCGTAGGTAGGACACACTAAAATGTAGACGCACATAATCTCGCTTCACTTAGCCAAATTTAATGGACATCCTTCCCCGCTAATAGAAGCATGATTAGGTGCGGCTTTTTAATCGACTTGCATACATGATTTTTGGTTTTTAAACAGCCAAAGTTTTCACGTATTTTTGCCAAGTCACTGCATATTTTATCGCTTAACCTAGATCATGTTTTTATCGAATGCATAGTTTTTCTCGATTTCCCCTCCTAGCTTGGTCACCTAGGTTAATGGAAAATGGGAATGAACGATAAACGATGAATGCTTGGTTTATGTGCTCACCTTAAATCAGTGATAGCCTTAAGTAAAAATGGGACTGTTAAATTGCAAGTCGACCTAAAATGGAGTAAAATTTTGTTTTGGGAGAGCAACACCCTCGTTTACGCATTTATTTTTACTTGACATTATTTTTTGCATAAAATAAAATGTTTTAATCACCAATAAAACCGACAAGATAATAAATCAACCTTTGTTAGTATCATGTGTGAGTTGGTGAAATTGAAGGGTTTTACTTGTTTGTTGAGCCATGTTTGCTCTGACACCCTCCCTAGAGCCTTAGTTACTCCATTCATCTCCGCAGATTCATCCACTTGTATATCCATCCTTCTTCTTCTTTCACCTTGGGTCTCTCCCAACATCAAATCTCCATCTATATACTTAGGCTAATCTCAGCCTAAGTATAGGGGGACCCGAGTCCCTGTGATTTTCTCCACTCATCTTTCCTTGCTTTTATACTTAGGTTATTTCTAACCTAAGTATAGGGGGAGCCCCTCTTAGCTCCCATATATTTCTCTATATTTAAATGGACCTATGGACTTGTATCATCTAGTGCTATGAGGACATAACAAAGTTTAAGTATAGGGGGGTATACCGTATATACAATATACTTACTTTAGCTATAATCTGGAAAAATTGAAAATTTTAAAACTTTTTGGCTAAAGTAGAATTCTTTAAACTAAGTGGACTCAATTGTTTTCACGGCTTTTTCTATATTATGTTACACTATTTTTTATATAAAAATATTTTAAAAAATGATTTGAAAAATGAGTTTTCCTTTTTTTGAAAAATCTTTTGAAAATGTTTTGAAAATTTTTATTTGTGTGACATGGTTTTGAAAATTTTCTTTCTCTTTTCAAGGAAAGTTGAGTCTAACCAGTGTTCTAACCTTCTATTAAAATCCATAAAAATGAGAAAAATCCAAAAAATCATTTAGGAGTCATTAGTAATTACTAAACATAATCAAGTATCCGCGTTAAATGAGGGTTCACCCTTACCAGAGTGGATGGTTTAGAGGACATCGTGTAAGGCCTCGTCCTCAAGTAACGGGCTCCAGCCTGTACTTACATCCATACTAGCTGAATGCAGATGCATCTATTTAATTGAGTTTAGGCAGTCCTAATAGCTCTTGAAGCTTCAAAAAAATTGTTTTGTCTTTGAATGAAGGAGTTGGATTAATCCTCTACCATCACACTTCCACCCAGGATCTGAAATGTTCAAGGAACCTTAGTTTTATGAGGACTTGAGATTTTAGGTTAACCAACCATAGCCATCAAGGTCGTAGACTTAATCATCCATATTCCCCTAGATTCCTAGATTTGCATGCTATATTTCATGCTTAGTCTCAGACAACAAGAATATGATCAGCACATCACATGCACGACTGCGGTTTCGATGAGATGAGTTGACTTTTCACTTGAGGGATTGGGATGAGGGATTTGAGTCTGGACTTGATCTAATGATGCTCGAGGATGGGATAAAATCTTTGAAGGCTTCATGAAACCTGAGTGTCAGCAATCTTATACTAATCTCTTGACATTGACCTAAGTGCTAGGGTGTGAATTAAATAAAAAAAGGTTGATCAGTGTACGCCAACTCTTGGTAAAAGCAGTGGAGCTAGACACAAATACTACAAATAAATGAAATTTCAAAGAAAAGCTCCCATTCCACAAAGTAAATATCTAAGAGCTTCCACCAAAGGCGAGCGCTCCCAAACATTTCAAAGTGTCCACTTGGACCACCGCTATTAGGACCAGGAGTCGGGCTTGCACCAAAAAAGGGCTCTGCATCGTAAATGCTACAAGTCTGGGTGTCGAAGGTATGATGGTACTCAAAAAAGACACACCCCGGTGTATTCCCAGGAAAACAAGTGCAGACGGCTCCAACTTCTCTTGACGGACGCACTGATCAACACCAAAAAATGTGTTGCGTAAAAAGGCACTAGAGAGAATCCTTGTTCCAATGAGAGGGAGAGAAGAAATGACACAATACCATGCCCTACATTACCATGTGTCATCTTCTTCTCATCCTCTTCTTGGAAGATCTTTTATGTGGTTGTATGCAATTTTCTAACTTCTAATTTATAAATAAATAGCTATATATATTATGGGGGAATTTATTATATAAGTATTTAATAATAAACTATTACACTACTTAACAAGAAATGAATAGTAATAAAAGGGGAAGATTACATTATAAAAATAAGAAAAAAATCTAATACTCATCTAAAATTTAAAGACAAAAGAAAGAAAAAGAACGGAAAACTAGAAACAATAGTAAGAACACCTCCTTATGAAGATTCATCAGCTCCTGACATCTTCAAGAATTAAGCATGTCAGTAATAATGGCATGCCCCCTCATGGCACTCATGTTGGTTGACATTTTAGAGTATATAAGAATCCCGTGTTTTTCACTTAAATAGTCCAAGTAACTGACATATCGCTAGATACGTAGCCAACATGTGGGAATGGGGGCACTCCATCCATATTGATGTTGGAAAAGCTAGGGAACCCCACATGCCACTGGCATGCATGCTACGATATATAAATCTCTTGCAATTATTTGATTTTATAGTATCTACAAATTACTATACACAAAATCTATACTATATAAAAAGTTGTAGCCGTAAATTATGATGTATATATTGTGGGATGAACACAGACATGTTATCGATGGTGCATTCAAACAAAATGCCTTAAATATTTAAAGAGAAATTGGATAATAGAAAAATTAGTAGTAATATGGCAAATGAGAGGTAAAGACAATTCAACTGAAACGATGAAAAAACGGTGTAGATTAAAAAAAATAGTAGAAAATTGTGAATTTGTGGAGTTTATATTTTTAAAAAACAAATAACAACTCAACTTGAATATTATACTTTTTGAATAATTTTTTTCAAAAATTTCGAAATTATAAGTTTATTTGACTAAAATATCGCTAATAAAATCATGTAAATATTGTTAACTCATTAATACAAGTAACAAAAAAACTAATAAAAATGAATATTGATGTCTAAATAACATATCAACTCTATCTAGAAAGTAAGCTGAATTTGTAGTCTATGTGGTCGAACACTTGACTATACAGAACAAATATGCGATGTAGATAATGCATTGCATAGAGTCATAGACAATATGGTTAAACCTGTCTACTACAGGCTTATGCGATGACATGCGATTCATGCAAGGGCATTTCTTAACACTGGCTGCGGACAATGCGCAATCTACAAAACTCTACTGTTCAACCACTGGTTCGCTAACCCTTCCTTCATAAGCTAAGCTTTCTCTATTCTGAAGAAAGAACGAGCTATGATGCTCTCCTTAGACTCCCATACAACAAGCGTATGATCTAAACTTAACCTCATGTGAGATAAGGCACGGCAGAGGGAAGGCCTCAACTCCACGGACCCCACAAAATGATCGAATCTTGGAACGGGCCCCGAGTTCCTCCATATATAACATTTGTTGAATCAAGAACCTCCAATTATAGGTCCCATACATGCTCTGTGAAATCACCAGATCTGGGATCTAATCCACCGTGGTAACTACGTCGAACAGAGGAGAGCAAGGTCACATTGAATTTTCCTCCAATTAGCCATCTTACTGCGGAAAATCTTTTCCTGACTGCGTGAAGCTACAATCTGCATATCATCCTTATATTCAGAGTAAAAAAATTGTGTCTTACACTTCATTCATCTACATAGTATGTCATCTACATCTCATTTACATATTTATGCATATGCAATGTGAAAAGTTAGTAGGTTCTGAACCAAGTTATGAATAGATGTTGAGGATGGATTTGATTTGACCTTAATCTACCTAATTTCAGAGGAACCATATAGGAACTGGAGTTAAGATTTTTCAGGTCAAGTGACTTAATTCTATGAGTCTGCAATTCTATGTTCACATGTCATCTTGATTGGTCTAAGCAGAATATTTCATACACACACACACGATTCTTTTAGACAGTGACCTAACTTGGACAAGCACCATGCACATAGCTCTTCATTGATGAGGTGGTGAGGAGGTAGAATCCTTTGTCTTGGAGTAGCACACGGGTGGAAATATCCGTCTTCCTCTAGGGAGGGTAGTGCATCTCAACCTAGTCTAGTGGCGTTGACGTCTAACGACGGGATGTTGTGGGTTGCAATAATGCTTCAAAAGAGGGATAGTTTATTGGCTCAAGAGGAAAAATTCCTAATGTACATGCTTCACCTTGTATATATGTCAAAAAAAGGAAAGAAAAAGAAGAAAAAATGCAGAATCTCCAAAAGTGGACATGCCTGATTAAGAAGTAAAATGTCTGCCGGAGTGTATATACAAGTATAATAAATAAGAAGAGCTTCAAAGCTTGCAGCTGGATGACTTGACTGCACTGGTCAAGCATCCTATGATAGGTAGCTACACTATCTACCGTCCATTCTTCTCTCTGCCCCTTCTTCTTGAGCTGGTCGCATTTGAACTTAGAAGGGAATACCCCGCTCCTCGAGGAAAGAGTTGCTATACCGGGGAATTAGTGTTATCTTGGTAGATGAGGTGGTTCTTTGTCATTTCTGATGTGGAGAGCTATATTTCACTTACACAGTACAAGTAAGATCCATAGTCATCAGAATTTTCGTATGAGGATTCGTTCTGGCCTAACTGTTGAGGCTTCTTGAATAGAAGACTTGTGGAATTTAAAGGTTGTTAAGTCTTAAAATCAGATCCCAATAAGGTTCCGCCACATTATTAATCCAAAAGTCGAGTCAAGCTCCATTTTCACCTTTTGTTCATGACCTTGGTATAATCCAATCACATTTCACTCTTGCATTTCATTTTAGTTGCTCAGGGACGAGCAAGGTTTAAGTATGGGGGTTGATGAATTTGTGATTCATCACTCTAAAAGTTAAAAATAGAGCTTTGTTCCCGAGTAATTAGTTGCATTTCATCACTTATATTGCATAATTAGCATTCATGCATGTGTAAATAATATCTGCATTTTAGCGTTCATATATGCATTAAATAAGGAGCCAAATTCACTTGTAAAAATCACTTGTAAATTCCATATTTGTATGTATTTTATACTGACTCCCAATCCCATAAAACCAACGCCATAGTGTATATATTACTAACACTAATAAAGGAAAAATATCAAAAAATACTAGCTTGTAAAGTTGTCCAATAAAACCCAAATCCAAGTTTGAGATTAAGAACCTTAAAATGTGCATATCTCTCTCATACAATATCCGATTTAGGTCTACCCACTTTTAGTAATATACATTCAAAGACCTTCAAAACAAGACTAATTTCATAAAAATCGGAGTTCGTATGTGAAATTGGGTTTTGGGCCCCTATTTGTACATATTGACTAAATTGCCTTTCATTTTATCTTTTTATTTTCTTAGTTATTAAAAGTCCAAAAAAATAGATTAAGTTGTAAATATTCCTTCCATATTTCCTTTATCTTTTTTTTATTTTTCTTAAATTAAAAATGATAAAAAAATTTCTAAAAGATAAAAATGTGGTATTTTATATCTATAAGGTACCCCCAAAAATATCCTTTGTACAGATGACTTCATTTAATTTCGATCCTTCATGAAAGTTGTAGCCTCGTCGAAATGAGCAAATTTCATTTTGACCATTTTTTGATTTGACCACTTATGTTATTTCTTTTTTATTTTCTTTACATTAATTTTTATTTTCCTAGGGCAGCTCCTGGAGCTGCCACGTGTCATTCTTTTATTTATTTATTTATTTCATATTTTATTTTATTTATTTATTTATTTTTATTTTTATTTTTAGTAATTATTTATATTTTTTATTTATTTATTTATTTTCTTTTTATTTATTTTTTAGCCTACTTATTTTGCTTTACTTATTTTATTTTATTTTATTTTCCCTTTTACTTCTTTACTTGTTCTCCACTCCAAGTCTCCACCACTCCTCCATTTTCATCACTTCTTTTCTAACTTCCTCCTCCTCTTTTTATTCCCTGCATCTCCTTCATTCATTTTCATCCGCCAAAATCGAGAGAGAAAGGGAACCACCAGCTCAGCCTGCTCGACGGTAACAGCGACCGAGTAAGTCTTCAATGCAACGATAGTTTCCATCGCATTTGGCAAGATCCGAGGTAGAGAGATCGACCTCATCGCAGCCGCATTCAAGCTGCAAAGCTTCTCTGATTTTTCGTCGAACCGGATAGAGGCCATGACGAGAGCTGCGCATCGCAGCTCCACCTTCAGGCAAAACTAGTACAGGTAAGTTATCCCTCTCCTTTTCCTTAATTTTTTATCTAACATTTTTTTTGTTGATCTCAACCAATCATTACAATCACTACATCATCATCAAAAGCACATCACCTCATAATCATATTTTTTTTATTTCCTACATTACCATCATTATCATCATTATACATCACCAACGCCGTCTCTTCATTCCATTTTACATTTTCATTTACTATTAAACAAAAAAAATTACAAAAAAATTAAAAAAAGAATAGGGGAAGAGGCAGCCACCGCCGCCTCTCCCCTGGTCGTCTTCCTCCGCAACGCCGCACACTCCTCCCACGCTCGCTGCCAACCATCCCGACTCTCGCAGCACTTGTCGTGACACATGCAATCTCCGCAAGCCACCTGCGGCCACCAGTTCATCGCGCGTGCGGTCACGCCACACACCAGCCGCGGGTGCAACAACCCCCGCCCGCCCTCCAGGCCGTGCGCACGACCACGCCCCAGCGTCCTTCCACATCCCACCAGGTCGCCGTGACTCCGTGGCCATACGCACCATCCACGTGGCTCCAGCACCCCGACTCCTTCGCTACGCGGCCGGCCAGCTCTGCCGTAAGGTCGCGCGCTGCCGCCTCCAGCACCCACGCATGCCCTCGACCTCCACCAGCCCACGGCCGCCACCAGATGACACCCTCTTCCCTTACCGTCAATCATCTCACCAGCCCAACCACCCCCGTGCCCTGGCCGTGCCCCCGTAGAACCCTGCGGCTAGCCTCCTCATTGTGTGGCTGCTTCATCGCCAAGCCGCGCCCAGGCTGCCTTTGCCTCCTGTTCCTCGACGAACGCGACACGGTGCACCGCCTTGCACACGCCTCCGTTTCGCTACCAACTGCATGACGTACGACACCGCACCGCACGACCGCCGCCACAGCCGTCCATGCCGCATGTCGCTGCACCATGCAACCGTCGCTACAACCGTCCACGATGCCCCGTACTACAGCCTACGAGCTCTAGCTTGCGTGAGAGGAAAAACATGGTCTGCTAATGTCAAGCTTTTTTATTTTTAATTCATTTGTGAATATTGCAAACTTTTCCCTACATAATTCAATATTTGCTAAAGTACCCTTAGGCAAACTTTCAGTTCATTCATTTCTATTTTTGTATTGCAAGTACACCCTTATTTTTATGCTCGAATTGGACATTAATATTTCATCATTTATTTTGATGGAAAGTAGCATCTTGTTGAGTTATTAATCCTCTATCATTCGACTATTTAATTAGAATTTTTTGAGCATTAGGTAATTAATTAAAATTAGTTTGGTGAAAATTTGAATATTTTACCCATTTTATGGTCAGTAATTCTTATTTATCAATTATTGCTCCAAAAATTGTGCGGAAATCATATGTGATTCCTTTGTTGTACTTTAATTTCTAACCAAATTTCATCTAAATTGGAGTTGTCTTGTGCATAAAATAAATTATAAAGTGATTTCTGTAGTTGGTTTTTAATTAAATACATGAATATCATTTTTGTGAAATTTCAAGTCTCTTGGATTTCTTATTAAAACATATTTTTGAGATAATTTTGCTTCTGGATATTTTATTTTTGTGGATTAATAAGAAATTAAATACTCAAAGTCGCTCTATTTTCATTAAAAAATTCATAAAAAATCATATATTATTGGAAAATTCCAAAAACATCATGTAGCTTTATTTCATCACATTTCACTTTCAATAAAATTTTCATAATTTTTGCATTCTGTTTACACGAAAAATTACATAAAAATCTCAAAAAAATTTGTAGTTTTCATTATTCCATTTTAAACCCAAAAATTCCAAAAAAAATACATTTTGCATTAAACATTGGATTAGGTTTCTAGGAAAAGTATAACTTAACTATATTGACTTAATTTCATATT
The DNA here is from genome assembly GCA_037367405.1 of Ottelia alismoides. NCBI lineage: Eukaryota > Viridiplantae > Streptophyta > Magnoliopsida > Alismatales > Hydrocharitaceae > Ottelia > Ottelia alismoides. The sequence continues at coordinate 813,288 of JAZKJV010007458.1, forward strand.
AAAAATTAATTTGGCTAAGTGGATTGTTTTCATATAACCCGGTTCAATCGCATTTGTGCACTTACATTTTATTGCATACAAAAATTACAAAAAATCCCACTTGAAAAACCGTATGCTAATTCACCTAATCTAATCCGAAGTTGTTCCTTTACCTCCTTTAGTCGACCCTGGGGCATGCCCAGGTTAAAAATACATCAAACTGCGCGTTAGCTAATTAGTTGGTTCATCAATTCATGCAGTTAATTTTTTATCGATCATGATTGCTCGACTACAATAAAACGACACATTTCACATTAAATTAACAAGGGCAACTCAACGGTAATCAACCCATGAAGGATCCGGTAATTAAAGAAGTGCCCTTGCGTGATATTTTTTATTTTTCTTATAATTTTCAATTTTGCATACATACCCTTGTGTTTGGACATAAATTTGAACAATCATTTCGCATCATTTTCAATTCCAAAAAATAGCACATTATAGAGCAACTCATCTTCTATCTAATGACATTTGTTTACATTTTGTGATCAGTGGATTATTTATTATAATTAATTTGGTGAAAACTTGTAAAGTTTACCATTTTATGTTCTTACTTTGATCTTTATTTTCTTGCTTATCTAAAAAATCCCAAAAATTCACAAAAGATAGATTTTAGGTTGTTTCACATTGTCCCTAAATTTCTTTTCTTTTGCACGCATACCTAGAATACAATAAAAAGGTGATTCTAGTAATTTATTTTTAGTTAATTCACACTTAGTATTTTTAGGAATTTAAAATTAATTTTCTCTCACATAGACCTATCTAAGATCAATTATTTTTTGAAAATATTGATGTTTGATATTTAATAAAATTAATTTTCTCAAAATCACATAGTCTGCGTTATTTAATTCATAATTAATTCCTAGTTCATCCAAAAATTCCAAAAAAATTATAGTAGCATAATTCATCATATTTCACATCCTGGTCAAGTTTCATAATTGTGGGACATTTTTGAATGAAAAATTGCATTTTAGTCCCCGAACTTCGCCAAAATTGTTGTCACTCATCAATTGCATTTAAAATGTCAAAAAAATACCACTATGAAAACCTAACTCTAAATCGATTATAAATCAACCTAACCTCTAAATCGATTATAAATCAACCTAACCCTGAGTTCGACCTTGGGCTTTCCCAAGTAAAAAAAATGACCGCTCACTTTAATTGGACGAATAATTACTTTAGTGATTTTTTTGATTAATCTGAATTTGCCCGACTGCAACGAAAATCAACATTAATTGTACATAATTAACTAAGGGAATTCGATGTTTCTCCGAGGACAAGAGTGTAAATGTTCAAAAATTTATTATTAGACACGTGTCCCTCTGGGGCTTATTTGCAATATAGAAACTAGATAGAGTGGAGAGTGCAATTTTTCCCTTAATTGACATGGATTTATCTGCGACTATGATTCACCTGGATGCTAATCTGACGGATGGAAATGATTAATGCTCGAACAATGCCAATGTAATCTGGAAGTAAAATCTACGGTGAGCCTTTGGGGCAAAATCAATGGCCTTGATTGAAACTGGAAGCTTGTTTCTTGATCGTGCGGTACTGAGAAGCCCTGGAAGAACTGGAAAGCAAGGGGTCTCCGACGAACTTCGAAAAGAGGATCTCGGTCATCCTCCACCTAAATCAGCTTTATGATTGTGCTCTAGCTTTCTTTAGGTCTCCTCTTTTGATCTAAGTGCTTCAAGATGGTTGGCAACAACGAGATGAAGGTCAGCACGTCTATACAGATTAGGCTTCAGGTGATCCTCCAACTCAGATTCCCTCGCTCCAGGTTTTCTCGAAAGGCCTACAATGTGTTGGTGGCACTCGAAGGGTCTCTCTGACCACGTTTATTAGCGCAAAAGATGGAAAATGATGAATAAGAGGAAGCTCTGGTGGAGGTGATCGGAAGAGGAGATGATCTTCAGACCTATGAGGATCTGAAGGTGGATAGAGGGTGGACGAGATGGAGAATGGTTTGGCAAAGGTGTTGGTCGAGTCGTGGATAAGCGACAGTGACTGGATCCCCTCCTATCTTGTGGATCGAAGATCGAAGGTTGTGAACGAATCTAGGTGATTCAATGAAATCAAAGCAAAAATGAAATGCAAAATCAAAGTTAAAAGAACTAAGTTACCTAGGGATGGAAAAACAAGGGTGAAATGGAAGGTGAATCTCTCTCAGTGGCTCGATCTCCTAATCCCAAGGGTTGTAAAGATGGCTGCAATCTCCTACCGCTCCTAAGAAGAATGGCGTCAGATAAACATGTAAAATCAAGGTCCATACATGTCTCGTGGTTGGATGGATCATGGGTTTCCTGCTCCTTCCGTCCGAAATTGTTGGGATTGACTTCGATCTGTGCAGGAATAAGTGTCTTTGTGGTGGTCAGGTCGTCAATCCTCTTAGTCAGATCATTCATGTTCTTCATAAGAAGTGCAAGTAGATCAAGTGCTCTATTCATAGAGGTGCCTCGGGACGCTCAATGGCAGGCTATCATTGAGACTGGTAGTGAGGAGGCTGTTGTTATCCATACTGTGGTTGATAATGAGGCGGAGGAGAGTGTGAATATTGTTTGTATGATGCAGACTGCTGCTAGTGGTAGAGCTATGGAAAATATGCAGGTTGCATCTATTGTTGTCCATGTCTCCAGTTTTGAAAGTGCGGTGGAGACTGATAGTGAGGCTAGAACTGCCAGTACTGTTGTTGTCTACCTCCCTGAAACTGGTGGACAGATCTCTGACCCTGTTGAGAACCCAACTAGCCTTGCCCTAACAGACGTGGCTGGTTACGCTCTCGGTTGGACCAAATACCGTTCACCTCCTGAATGAGAGGTGGAGGTGGAGAATACTGCTCAGGAATGCATGAAATCTCCTGCTGATACGACACTATCTGGTGTGATTGATGCTAAACCTGGTCAGGGGTATGCACATAGTAAACATGCTGAACTTTGGATGACCCTTCGGTACTCTATTGTGTGGAAGTGGAAGAAATCTTCTCGCGAGTAGAAGTATCAGCTGCTGCATTCGCACTCTGGCTCATGTTAATCATACTCACAAGAAGTTCTAGATGCTTGGTAGTCCGATAATTCGCTGTGTTAAAGATGTTGTAATTTTGATCGTTCGTAAAAGATAATGAATGAATTGTCATTTCATTGTTTTTTGGAATTTTTTGATCCAATATGATTTTTTTATGAATTTTTAAATGCAGACAAAATGAATTTCAAAATTTTATTACAACAAATATTAAACCTAAATATTTTCAAGGAACAAAATTATCTGTGATCTATCACTAGGTGATTGATCTCAGAAAAATCCTAAACCTCATAAATACTAGTTTCAATACCTATTAAAAATTAAACACTGAAATATGCAAAATGATTTTTACAGGGCAAACTATGAATGCAAATGCAAATCTTTTTAGGCACAATGTCAAGCACAATTAACTCTATAATAAATGATTTTTCAGGAATTTTTAGAGCAACGGTTTATGAAATAAAAAATTCAGAGCATGAAATAGGCAAAATAATACCAGTAGAGATCTAAACTTAATGGGGAACACAAGGGTATTTTTGCAATAATTTAAAATAAATAAAATGCAAGGGGACCTAGTTGTAATTACCATGAATGGAGGGGCGATATCTACAAAATTCCCAAGAGGCACGTGCGGTGACGTGACCCCTGGGTCGACGAGACTGGTGTGTAATTCAGAGGAACTCCGATGGGTCTTACTGCAAATGACCCATCGGGTCACGTACGCGGCACATCACGCCTGGGGCTGGCGTCGTCCCCCCACCCACGTGCAAGTCACGTGCGGGAGGTCTCTGACTCTGTGCCCGACCGACGGTGGTGGACAAGTGGTGGCGGGGTTCCTTGGTGAGGTGGAGTTGCCTTCGAGTGCGGCTGGACTGGCGGAGTCGATCGGTGAGGGTGATCAAGGCGGTGGTCATCGCTGATGCAGGAAGTGTTGTCGGAGGTATTGCTGGCGATGGTGGTCGAAGGCGTGGGCGACGGTCGTTGGCTATCGAAGCTCTGGAAGTAACCGGTGGAGAAGTCGGTGAAGACGAGGATGTCGATGAAGCTCAGAGAAGATGACGGTGGAGTCGTTGATAGCGGTGGTTGTCGACGTTGACGATGCAGTGAGTCGGAGGAGAGGCGGATGGTCGTTGGCTCAACGGTGGTTGACACCGGAGCAAAGGCAGGAAGCCTGGGGTCGGCCGTATCTACAACGAAGCGGGTTGAAGTGCTTCGGATCTCGTCGGGAAGAAGGCGAAGCTCGGGCTGTCACCACCAAGCTCCGTGGCTAAGTAATGCAACCGGCTGATGATCCTTCTTGAGGGGTGGTGGAGGTTCTTAAATAGGGAGGCGATTCTTGGCCAGCGATGGAAACGAGATCTTTGAATGATCGGTGATTTGAAGACGAGGTTGAAGATTGATGTGACGAGGATGACGAGGATGCGATTTTGAGATGGTGGAGGGGATTTGGGCGAGGGATTCATGGGGAGGAGATTGTGGGAAGGCGGCGGTGCGGTGAACGCGAGATACGCGGCGACATCACGGGGACAGTGACAGAGATTTCAGGATGTGGTGGTCGACTTGGAGAAGACGAACAATGGCCTTTCGATTGGCCGAGATCTAACTACCACGATAGGTACACGTGGCAAGGGGTGGAGGGGGCGTTGTATGTGCGCGGCGCGTGCCTGGGAGGCACGTGCCTTGCACGTGCGGCCCTTTTATTTAATTTTTTTATTTTTTTTAAAAAAACTAATAAATATAAATGCCAAAAATGGCTGAAACGTGGCGGCCCCAAGGGCTGCCGCGTGTCAGTACTAGAAAATTTGAAAAATAAAGATTTTGTAAAATACAAAAAATAGCAAACAACCTCGGATCGAAAACATTTCTTCACGAAAATTGCTCGTCTCGATGAGATCTACAACTTTTATGAAGACATCAAAACCAAAATCGATCAAATGCACAAAGTGAATTTTTGGGGTATCCCATGTAAATAGATTACCTTGATTTTTGGATTTTATAGTTTTTATGTTATTTTTAAACCAGATAAAAATCCGAAAATATATGATAAAATAAAGAATAAATAATTATACATTAATCTAATTTTTTGGATTTTTATTAATTAATAAAAAGGGGAAATAAAATAAAATATGAAAAATACTCATTTTGTACAGTTGGTTAGTGATGACCTGGACTCAATTTATTTCTTTGATTTCAAGCTCAATTTGGATTTGGAATTTTGCACATTTTAATACAACTTTTATCAAGGAAGACAAACGAAAAATAAATGAACTAAAATAAGTTAAATATGTACATAAAATACTAGGTCATAACCGCTAAAATACAAAATGTACAAAAGAGGCCCAAAACCCAACTTTCACATACGAGTTCTGATTCACTTGAACTTGGTCTTATTTTGAAGATAATTGAATGTACATTATTTCAAAAGTGAGTATGATTAAAACGAACACTGGATGGGGAAGATATGGGACTTTAGTCCGGAAATGCTGAAACTAGGGTTTGAGTTTTTGGTCCACTTATTTAGGATAAAGATATTTTTATATTTTTCATTTATTCTTGTTAGTGATATGTACACAGTGGAAGTGGTTTTGGGTCATTCGGAGTTAGCATAAATGAGTTAAAAATCAGAGAAGTTAGGCTATTTACAAGTCAACTTTGGCTTGGATTTTTGGCTTCTTATTTTGTGCAAAAATAATGGATAAAATGCAGTTCTTATGAAATCATGCATGAATGCTAATTATGCAGAATAGATGCAGATATGTTGTTGATTTTGAGGGATTAGAGATTAATTAATGAGATTTAGAGTGATGAATCCGAGATTCATCAATCTCATCCAACTTATCCAGGTTCTTCTTCCTCTGCTCGATCACGTGGAGCTTCTCAAGCTCCTTTGACCATTTCTCTATTATGTCCACTTTGGATAGGTGATTTTCAATGATGGTCGGATCAGAACTGTCCACCTTATCCACATCATGTAATGTTGTCACATTGACAACCTTGTGGGTGTTGTAGTAGTAGAAGAAGGAACGGGATGCTTCAGGAATGCACGGGAAGAAGAAAGAGCTGCAGAGCTCTCTGTCATCTCTTCAAAAATCTGGCACAGGACATTTTCGCCCATGTTGAAATGACTCCCCCCACAAGAAGCATCTACCAGCTTCTGGTTCTAAATGCTCTGGCCCTCAAAGAAGTTCTGCACTAAGCTTGTCTTTGGTAATCAACAATCACATTTGGTTGAGTCGTTCGAGTGGGTAGTACCTGTTCAAATATGCGGACCTCAACTCTTCCCAAGTAGTGACAACCCTTCCCAATTGGTTGATTCGGTATAAAGCCTTGTCCATGAGACTGAACGGGAATGCTGTCATCTTCACTACCTCTAATGGGACATTTGTGTGTATAGTGCCACAGATGCGTTCGAACTGTTGGAGGTGTACATATGGTTCTTCATTTATGTGTCCATGGAGTATTAGGAGTAGTGGCAAAATAGTGGGCTTGAGGTCAAAATTCCCATGAATTGCAGGGATTCTAATCCATGAGTTGGTCTGTCATGCCCCTGAATTATAAGCATCTTTCAATGTGAGCTTAGCCACTTTCTCAAGTAATGGTTCATCTCCACCGTTCCCACCTCCTCCAGGATTTCTATCCTCCTCTCTCCTCTCTTGTTTGTCTTGTCTTAGCTCCAAGATCATATCTCTCAATCCATCCTGGTTGTCAGCATGTTCAGTAAACTATGCCTGAATGGCCTATATGGAGGCTAACATTGTATTATTGATCTCGCTCTGCTCGTTCATGCCCTTTGGTGGCATCAAGTGCGTTGACTCGATTTCTGAAAATATACATCGCACTGAATCGATTCTTAAGATTGGTGGTCTCAAATGATAGTTCAAGATTAGAGTCAATCTTGAACAACAGATTGATCGATGAAGTGAAATGTGATGTGGAGAAAGAGGAACACTCGGGAAGTGAGTCTTCCTGAATAGAAGATGACATGTTTGGAGTGTGAAATGAGTATACAAAGTCCGAAAGAGAAATGATCCAATCCAACATCTTTGATCTCAAGAGGAAAGACACGAGAACACGATGGTCAACACAAGAATAAAGTGAGAAAAAGGCTCAAAGGGCATGGAAGGATCTTTACAGTACCAAACAAACACAATACAAAACCGTAATTCACCAACTGAACACAAGTGGAAACCGTAAGAGTTCAATCTTTTATCTTTTCAATTTTAAGTTTAGTGAATTTACAAAAAGTTGCTTACTACTAAACACACAAGGTGAGTTGTCGCTATTGCCCAATGTGCATACTTAGACCTCCCAAAATAGTGATGCCATCTTCCCGGGCTGCCTGGTTCAATATCATGCCCAAAGGGAGATAAGAGGATTAGCACACTAAAATGATTTTCTATGGTCAGAGGCAAGGGCTTACAGTTGCAACCATACATCGAAAAGTGATGTACATGTACTTAAGGCACAAGTCCATGGATTTGGGCTCTTTCCTTAAGGCTACGTCCTCACCCACTCTGTATAGAGGTAAGCGCCTGCAAACAATGAGGGGTTTACTCTCCAGAAAATAATGAATTTGTCCTTACATTTAGTTTTAGGGTCTGATTTATTTAGCAGTCCCAATTTTATACAATTGTCACTTTTTTGAGTTTTTTTTCATGAAATTGTCTATAGAATTTCAAATTTCCTTTTGATATTATGCGAGTGAAACACGGAAGGAATTCAGAAATGCCAATAAGCGAAAAAATTCAATGATGCATGCAGGAGATAGACGATGTGTACCTTATTGCCAGCATTCTACATGTAGGGTGATCTGAGTAGAAAATAAATACAGAAAATAAACTAACATATATGATGTACGAGAACCATCCCAGAAGTAACTTCTATTAATGGGCAAGAAAAGGTTAATTTGGCTAAGTCCAAGCTACACTCTACTCTATAGGTATAGATATTCTTGTTTAGGGGCTTTGGATGTAATTAATTACCTGGCTCAAACAAGATAATAAAACCTACTTCTAAGGGCTCAAGCGCACAGAACCATGAGAAAACAAAGAAAAAGAAGGCGGCGAAAACAAAATCGGTGAGGTCTCCCAAGTGCACCGGCGCTCGATTGAATAAAATGCTAAAAGAAAACAGAAAATTTTCGATGCAGAATGCTCCAAATGGCCGGTCTTCTCCAAATCTTCTTCTCCTCCTCCTTTTCTCTCATGTAACTTGATGAAGAAACAAGTTGTCTCTGTTTCACTTGGTGCATCAACGCTCTTAAGAATGCCGCCTTTGCTCATCGGGTCCTCACAAGAAAGAGGAAACACAAGATTATGTAAGAGACACAATTATAAAAATATGAGAAAAAATAATGTTTAAATTAATACAATGAATATAAACAAGCAAATAATGGAGTGGATCTGAAACAAAGTGAGTAGAGCATGTGAAAATAGATCGCAAATGAATCCCTAAGTCCAATCTCGGGGAGCTTTCTGTGTCCGGCACATCGGATTCTGCAAGCGTTGTATTAGCTCCCTAATGGCATGCGGTATTCAATTTGAGCGCTCACTTCGCAATAATATGCAAATCTATAATATATACACACATAAAAATATAGACAAAATAAATGAAAGAAATTTATGACAAAGAAATCTATACAAATAATGAGTGACAGTGATATAAACAATGAAATGAATGTCAGAAAATTACAGACAAAAATAAGAAAGAGAAAAACAAGTATAGGCAACCAAGAATAGTAGGTCAAGTGAAAAACCTAACTACCTTCGTTGTGCCTCCCTGACAATGGTGTCATTTTGTTGAAACTAAGCTTTGGGTTTTTATTTAAATGAATTATTCACAAATAAAATTGTGGTCGTTGCAACCCAAAGAAGTGTCAAGAGAAAAATTATTAAAGCTCAAGCCAAAATAAATAGTGAAAATGTAGCAAGAGATATTTGCAATTTAATTTACCTATACAGCGTGCAGGTCGAACTCGGGGAGGCTATAAAAATCCCAAGGGTTATTCAATTAATAGAAAATCAATGAAAAGAATAAAGGAATTTCTATACACATTAGTCTTCGTTTTCTATATTTTTGAATTTTGAAATTTTTTACAAAATTTTAATTTTATTTTTTAAATTTAGTTTTCTAATTTTTTGTTAATTTTGAAAAAGAACTTTTAAAATAATTAAAACAAAAGTAAATAAAGAATAAATAAAAAATCAATAAAATGGAAAGGAGGCACCTCTTGGATTTTTATAAAGTTTTAAAATAAACAGAAAATTCAAACAAAATTATTTTGAGTTTTTAACTATTATTTAGTACTACTTTGTTTTTTCCATAATTTTCCACAATTTTTAAGCCTATAAATATTTCAAAAATAGGAAACAATATACAAAACACAAACTGGATGTTTTGGATTTTTAAAATATCAAATAAAGTCAAAAATAGATGAAATATATACATAATGAAAGAGGAATTTTTGTATTTTCAAGAAAGATAATTTTTTGAAATTTTCTCTAATTTTTTATGATTTTCTAATGTTTTTAAGTGTTTATGTATTTTATGGTTTTTATGAGGAAAATAAATGCCAAAATTATAAAAAAATTTAAATTAAAATAGGATTTTTTAGATGTTTTAGAAAAAGTTTTATTTTTTTATTGATTTTCAATTGCAAATGTGAACTTTTTGATGTTTTTGAATTATTAAAAATTATAAAATAATGAAAATGCAAAATGCCTATTATGGATGCGAAATCTAATTAATAGAACGTCAAAAAGATTTTTTGTGGTATTTTTTAACAAGGTTTTGATATTTTTTATTTAGTTTTTATCAGGCAAAATAAATGCAGATGCACATGGACCTAAATGCAAATATTTAATGTTTGCAGATTGAATGATAATAAATATATAAACAACAGCGTGAATTGTGTAATTTATTTAAGAAAACGCGTACACAGGCTCGTGTGCCTCACAGAATGAGACTAAAATGTGATTAAATAATTTTCAGGGTCCAAATAATACCACAAAAATATAGACCAAGTATTGCAAATAACCCAAGATGTCACGTGCTAGGCACGCTTACAGTTCGAATAGAACATAAATGCAATTAAAAAAAATGCGAAGGACAAGAGTGTAAATGTTCAAAAAAAATACAATCAATCATGTGTCCCTTTGGGGCTTATTTGCAAAATAGAAACTAAATAGGGCTGAGGGTGCAATTTTACCCTTAATTGATGTGGATTGATCTGCAGCTACGATTCACCTGGATGTTAATCTGACGGTTGTAAATGAGTAATGCTCTAATTATGCTGATCTAATCTGGAAGTAAAGTCCATAGTGAGCTTTTGGGGCAAAATCAATGGCCTTGATTGAAACTGGAAGCTTGTTTCTTGATCGTGTGGTACTGAGAAGCCCTGGAAGAATTGAAAAGCAAGTGGTCTCCAGCGAACTTCAAACGAGAGGATCTCGGTCGTCCTCTACCTATATCGGCTCCGTGATGGTGCTCTATCTTCCTGCAGGTCTTCTCTTTTGGTCTGAGTGCTTCAAGATGGTCGACTACAATGAGATGAAGGTCATCAGGTCTGGACATATTTGGCTCAGGTGATCCTCCAACTCAGATTCCCTCACTCCAGATTCGCTCAAAAGGCCTGCAAAGAGTTGATGGTGCTCAAGGGGTCCCCATCCACATTTATTAGCTCAAAAAGACGGAAAGTGATGAATGGGTGGAAGCTCCAATGGGGGTGATCGAAAAAGGAGCTGATCTACACACCTATGAGGATCTTATAATGGACAGAGGGTGGATGAGATGGAGAATGGTTTGGTAAAGGTGTTGCGAGTCAGAGATAAGAGAGAGCGACTGGAACACCTTCGATCTTGAGAATCAGAGGTTGAAGGTTGTGATCGAATCTTGGTGATTCAATGAAAATCAAAGCAAAAACGAAATGGAAAATCAAAGGTAAAAGAACTAAGTTACCTACGAATGGAAAACTGATAGTCGACCTGACCACTAGGTATAAGGTGCTAAATGGTCGTTGCGACCCAAGCAATCAGACTCGATCAATCAAGAAAAATAGACCACCAATAAAAGATAAAATCAATTCGAAATCAATAGCGGTCTTGCTATTATTTTAACCTGGTATAGCGACCAGGGTCGAACACAAGGAGCACGAAATGGCCTCGCGGCCTACGAAATAGTCAAAAAGAAAACAAAAGAAAAGAAAAAGGTATTTTTGGTGGTTTTTAATTCTTTTTATATTTTTTGGATTTTTGGTTAATTAGGAAAATAAGGAAAACAATAAAACACTGCAATTCAACTATTTATTTAATGCACTAAAATTAACCCAAAAATTCAAATAAAATATTTTTGTGTGTCTTATAATTTTTACTGTTTTTAATGAATTTGGGGGATTTTTCTGGTGTTTATTTAATTTTCAAAAAATCAAACAGTGCAAAAAGATAAAAACAATGTCCAGCCAAGCTTAAGGGGTTTAGATAAAATATCTAAAAACCCCCAAAAAGCCTAGAGATAATTTTCCTGTATAGTAAACACTACAAAGAAAATTTAGCCACTGGATTTATGATTTTTGAGTTTTTAAATTATTTACTAGAATTTTTATGAGTTTTTAAGTTTTTTTCAATTTTTATAAGTTTTAGGTAATGAAAAATAGCCAAAATTGGCTAGAAAATCAAGCAAGCCAAAACAAATAGTAAATAATTTTTTTATAATTTTTAGATGGGTTTAATATTTTTTTGTGAATTTTAAAATCAGACAGTAACGAAAATTAATGTTTTTGAATTTTTAAAAATATCAAATCAAAACAAAAATGTCTCCAAAAATTCCAGAAAATTTTACACTATGGCAAGAGCCATGTATCCAATTTTCATTGGATTTGGAGTAGATTTGCTATTTTATTCAAAAATAAGAAGTAGGTACTGTACACAGGGACCTGAGTGCAAATACCAAGAGTTCTGGGGGGTCCGGTGCAAAATACCCAGGAAAACACGTGCGTCGCATGTACCTGAGGCACTCAGGGACCTAAATGTAAGGAAAACAAGTTCCGGGGGCTATTTGGTAACAGGTACAAAAGTTTGAGGGCTTGTTTGCAATTTACCCAATAAAAAGCGCACATGCACAATTAATTCACGCACAGGGGTATAAATGCAATAATCCAAAACTATTCATTCATTCGATAACATCTCAGAACTACAGGGTTAATAATGCAAATATCCCAAAGGGGCACGTGTCGATGCACGTGCGTCACTATGAACAGGGGTATAAATGCGAACAAAGTAAAGTGCAGGGTCCAATGTGCAAAAGTACCAACGTAAATAAACTTCTAAAAATATTTACAGGACTAATCTGAAATAAAACTAAACTAAGGGCCTAAGGGATAAATTACCCTTTATTAATGAGCCCGTCAGATGGATGCCACGTGGAAGATCGCACGGTGGGGAGTGGCGGTGGCTAAACCTTGCGCATCGGACGGTCCAGATCGCCTCTCCAAGGATCGTGCGGTCGCTGCTGCTCCTGGGACGGATGGCTCAGATGGAAACTGGAGGTCGAAGGCGATCGGACGGCGGAGGAGGATGCTGGACGAACTGGGCGCCGGCGAACTTCGACGGCCTCGTAGCAGCGCTGGTGTCCTCCTGGAAGCTCGCTGAAGATCGGAGATGGTGCGTGGGAGGCTTCCGCGTCGAGTGGTGCCCTCCGATGACCCAACCGAGCCCTGGAGAGCTCCGGCGAGGTCGGCGGAGGTGGAGCTACTGGACCGAATGGTCCAAGCCCTCAGATGGGCCTGGATGAACCTGCAAAACGCACCAGAAAGCTCGCGGGTCGAGGGCAAACTGCCTCGACCCCGTTAGGAGAGGTGAAGATGATCGGGGGGTCGGTGCGGGAGAGCTCCGACAAGGGGATGGATGGGGGAGCTCGAACCCCAGCTCCTGTGCGAGCTGGGTTGAATGGAAGGGTGCAGAACGTGCGTGGGAGGAAGGCGGAGGATATGGTGCAGCCCGATGGTCGAATGGAAGGCAGACGTGATCGGAATCTACGGTGGTCGGCGACGGGGCGAATTGGGGAAAATCAGAAATTAGAGAAAAGGAAAGGGAAATGGGTCTACCTGGGTGGAGGAAGCGACTGTGGGTGAGCTTGCGAAGCTCTGGGTCCTCGCCTCGAGGAGCGTCGACGTCCGAGGCTCGAGCTCCTGCTCTGGGCGGAGCACAACGGTGGAGACTCACCGGATCAGTGGTCTGAGCATCCTCAGCCTCGCTGCAACACCTCCGGGGCAAGCTGTCACGCTCGCGCAGAAGGTGGAGGTCACTGGAAGGAGGAACGACAAGCCAAAGATGGGAATTAAGGTGGCGGAGCTCGATCTTTATATGGTGGAGAGTCCGGGAAGATGAGGTCGGGTAGGGCAATGTGATGCGCGGATCCCGAGGTGGACATCCGGCGAGGGTCTCGAATGTAGCAGGAACGAATCGGACCCGGGGTTTAGGCGAGAAGGAATCAGGTTTAGGTGCGAAATTAGGGAGAAGTCGGGTCGGGCACCTATCACCCGTGGGAAGTGGTCCTGGGGGGGAGTTGACCGGGCGGTCAACAATCCCCTGGACCAATAGGAAGGGGCCATTTGGAAAAGATTTAAAAATTCAATTAAAAATAACAAATGGCCGAATTATTGAAAAGTCAAAACATGAAATATTTTTGTTTAATTTTTTCTATTTTTTAGTGATTTTTAATTAATTTTTCAAAGTGAAAATAAGGTATTTACATTTTATAGCTATATATAGGTATATGTACAATATAGGCTTTTTAATTTTGATTTTTAATTAGTTATTTTTATACATTTTTATTCCCATTTTATATTTTATTTATTTATATCATAAAATAAGGAATAAAAAGATATTTTTATTTTATTTTTATTATTTATATACAATAGTGAAATAAATACATATGTACATTTATATACATGGTATATTCACAATAGTATTTTTTATTTTTAATTTTTGTTCTTTTTATTTTGTTTTTGTTTTACTTTATTTTATTTATTTACACCATATGACATAGAATATGTACAAGATTTTTGGAAATTAATTATATTTATTTATAAGGCTAAATAAATATAAGATGAATGGACTATATACAAGGTGACTATGTACATGAGTGGTGTTTTTGTTTTCTTTTTAATTTTTATATTTTCATCTTGTTTTTATATTTATAAATATATACAAATATTTACAAACCTATTTTAATCTATTTTTGGGAGGAAAATATTTTTATTTTATTTACATATATATTTACACACATGAGCCCCTATCTCCCTCTACTTTGGCTTTTATGCGGTCAGGCCCATGCAGAGCCCTCCCTTGGGTTAGGTTGCTCAATATTTATTCTAAATATTTCCCTCTTTTTCTTTTTGATCTTTATTCTTTTATTTTTGCACAAAAACATGCTAATTATTACTTTTTACACAATGCATGCTTTTGGTAATTATTTCTATTTACAACTATATACATGCATTTGCAAAGGTTTTTGTAGCTAAAATATAAGAATAAAGAGTGATGAATGAGTATTCATCACCCCCCTATACTTAACTTTGCTAGTCCCTTAGCAAACACTTATTTGTAAAAGAAGTGAAAAAGAAATAAAGAAAAAGAAAAAGAGAATGTACATGGATCAAGGTTGATTATTAAACTTGCCTTCATTAAATTAAGGTATGGAGCTCGATCAAATCTTTGGATTATTAATGTGTCGGAACCTTATTTGGACTTAAGCTTAAAACTCAACAGCCTCTTAGTTCCACTAATCTATAACCAAGACTCCTCAATGCTCCAGATCAGAATAAGTCATCAATCACAAACCCTGAAGACCATGAATCTTTTCTTGTTCTGTGAATGTGAGGTCTAAGCTCTCCACCTCAGAAATGGCAACTTGACAACCCTCCCCAACAAGGTAACTCTATGACCTCAGTCTGGCCACTCTTTCCTCGAGGAGCGGGGTATTCCCTTCTAAGTTCAAGTTCAACCGGCTCAAGAAGAGGAGGAAGAAGAGAATGGGTCAAGGCCAGTGTAGCCATGTACCCTTGGGAGCTTGACCAGTGTAGCCAAGTCTCCTTGCTGCAAGCTACATAAGGTGAATCATGAAACTCAAGCTTTGCTTATTGCACTCTATATACATACTCCGGTGGGATTATCATTTTCTATCAGACCCACCATTTTTTTGGAGTTATTTTCTTTTTGCATTTTTTTTCAAGTGCATCTATACAACATATACATGTGTAGCATATATACAAGGAGTTTTTCCTTTTGAACCAGTAGACTATCCCTCTTTTGAAGCTGTATTGCAACCCACAACTCCCGTCGTTAGACCTCATGGCAACCAGACCAAGTTGAGATGCACTTCGTTCACTAAAAGAAGAAGAGAGGTTCCGCCTAGAAAGACTACCCTCATATGCTACCCCAAGTCAAGGAAGACTGCCTCCTCACCACCTCATCCGTAGAGAGCTCGGTGCAAAGTGCTGGTGTCCAAGTAAAGCCATTGTCTATATGAGTCATGTGTTGTTGTTAAGTGCTCTACTTAGGCTCATTAAGATGACATGTGATCATAGCCTAGTGGACTCAAAGAATTAAGTCACCATGGATCTGAAAAGCCTTAAACCTAAGCCCTATAAGGTTCCTCTTAGAAGTTAGGTGGATTAAGATCTTAATCAAGCTCCATTTCTCAATTTGATTCCAGGCTAGTTTAAATGTCAACTATCATCCAGAAAAACTATATACATATGTACAAAAGATGCTATTTACACAAAGTTTACAAACATGCAAAATTTTTGAAAAATGTTTTGAAATCATGAATGGATGATGCATGAAGTGCAGGTTTTGCAAAAAGTATTTACACACATTTACACAAGATTTTTGCAAACTTTTGATTTTCCAAACATTTTGGAAAAATGTTGCACTATATACATAATTTTGATAAGAAAATATTTACACAAACTTTACACAAAAGATTTTTGAAAACATTTTTACAAAAATAATTTGTACACTAGCTATTTATGTGCAAATAAAAGAAGGTTCATGTACATGAAAAATTTTTTATTTTTGTGATTTTTAGGGTTTTTAGCCATTTTATTTATTTACACACTCACACAAAGTACGAGTTATGGCTAAAGTATATATGAAATATATACACACCCCCTATACTTAGCTCGAACGATGTCCTTAGAGTCAAGAGCGATGAAGAAGACATAACTCGTGCTAGGTATAGGGAAGTGAAAAGAAAGGCTATATATAGAGACGAATAGATGAAATAGAAAAGTCAAGAGGATCTCAGGTCTTCCCCCTATACTTAGGATCAAGTAATCCTAAGTATAGCAGGCTGTATACTAAGGGAAAACCAAGTGGAGAATGTACAGGGTCTACCCCCCCATACTTAGGGTGAAATATCCCTAAGTATAGGCAGCAAAATCAAGGGTAGAAAGGAACAAAAGAAATACCCGAAGGTCTCACATCCCCCCTATACTTAGGGTAAAGTGCACCCTAAGTATAGCATAATCAAAAGATGAAGAAAGGGATGTGGGACTAAAGAATGTAGTGATATAGACATCTGGATCTATACAAGGCGGAAGATCAGTAAAACTCAGGCGTGAGATGCATTAGATGTGAGTCAAAGACCACATCTCACGCGAAAAGAATAGGGGCAAGATCAACAACCCGCGGCTCATGATCTAGAAATGGCTTGAGCCGCTGGCCGTTCACTCGAAAGGTACTCTCAGAAGACAACTCGGATATATCAATGCTACCGTTGTCGTGTACCTTTCTGACCAAGTAGGGTCCCTTCCACTTGCTCTGTAGCTTCCCTGGAAATAACCGAAGCCTCGCATCAAACAACCATACTCTCTGACCAGGCTCAAAATGCTTGTGGCTGATATGAGAATCATGCCACTCCTTCACTCTCTCCTTATAATGTAGGCTGTTTGAGAAGGTGGTATCTCTCAACTCCTCCAGGGCGTCTAACTCTGCCCTCCTCTGGTCTCCTACACCATCTGGATCCATAAGTATATCAGTAACTGCCCATAGTGACCTGTGCCTCAGCTCAACAGGTAAATGGCACGGCTTTCCATATACGAGGCGAAAGGGAGATGTGCCCAATGGTGTCTTGAAAGATGTCCTATATGCCCACAAGACCGAGTCCAAAAGCTGTGACCAATCCTTTCGGTCTGGGCGGACGACTTTCTGTAATATAGTCTTGATCTCCCTGTTCGACACCTCGGCTAGACCATTCGTCTGTGGATGGTAAGGTGTAGCAACACGATGGTCTATACCGAACTCGCTAGCAAGGGCCTTCACCTGGTCGTTGATGAAATGAGATCCCCCATCTGAAATCAAAACTCGAGGGACCCCGAACTGCGTGATGACTTGCTTCCTCAAAAATCTGCAAACTGTCCTCGCATCAGCGGCTCGGGCGGGGATAGCCTCAACCCAACGACTAACATAATCAACGGCCAACAGAATGTACTCGAATCCCTGACTCTTAGGGAATGGATCCATGAAATCGATGCCCCATGCGTCAAAAACCTCACAGAAGTGAATGGGCTGCATCGGCATCATATCACGTTGTCCACAAGTGCCCATCCTCTGACAGTCAGTACACCTCTTCACGAACTCATCAGAGTCCTTGAAGAGGGTAGGCCACCACAAGCCGGATTGGAGCACTTTCTGTGGCGTTCTCCTCCCAGAATGATGTCCTCCTGCCTCAAGCTTGTGGCAGTAAGTGAGGACGCTATGGTGCTCCTCCTGAGGAATGCACCGACGCCAGACACTATCCCCTCCTTCGTGGTAAAGGATGGGATCCTCCCAGTGGTAGGACTTGGCCTTCGCGAGGAAGGTCTCAAGCCTCTGCCTGGGCCAATCTTGTGGGACTTTCCCAGCAACGAGAAAGTTCACAATATCGGCATACCACGGGAGCGAGGCGATAGCAAGGATCGCCTCATCTGGGAAGGTCTCACAAATGGGATCAATCTGCTCAGACTCCTCAGGCTGCTCTATACGGGAGAGGTGATCCGCCACCACATTCTTGACTCCATTCTTATCCTTGATCTCAATGTCGAACTCCTGGAGTAGAAGGATCCATCTAGTAAGTTTGGCCTTGGCATCCTTCTTTGCCATGAGGTATCGGATGGCGGTGTGATCAGTGTACAAGGTCACTCTTTATTCTGTGGCTATGGTGGAGAGGCGAAACATGGTGGAGAACCCCAGCCTTATGATTGGATCACGGATTTAGCTCAATTCCTCACGCTCCAGGTTGAAGGATGTCGATCTCTGTCACTGATCAACACTCCAGAACTCAAACTCAGGGAGAATATTGGGTAAAATCAGATCAAACTCACGACAGAGGAAGAGGTTATATATTTATAGATGTAACGTCGGTAAGTTTTGATATTCAAAGCATAAGCAGATCGAGTTGTGAAAGGCAAATCTGAAGGGCTAACGATGGCGATGAGTGAATGGGCAGAGTTTTTTGAGAAGGAATCAGGGGCAGTTATCAAAAGGAGTGTGTGGGAAAATTCCATGAAGGATGGGTGGAACACGAGCAAGTGGGAGAAGGGGTGCAGACTGAGCCGTTGACCTGGTCAACAAACCCAGGTCAACCAATCAGAAAGCGCGCAGGATGGGACAAAATAGGAATAACGACAAAAAATCAATAACCGATTAAATAATTCAATTAAAAATAAAAAATGAATTAAAAAATTAAATAATGTAAATAAAAAATGTTGAGAATAATATAAAGTTAGTTTAGGTTATTTCAAATTAATTAAATAATGTATATACAAGGGTTAAATAAATACAAGGTGTTATTGATAGGTATGCATACATATATGTACAAGATTTTCATTCTTGGTTAATTAATTATACAAATATATACATGATTTAATATTTTATTTTAATGAAATTTTTATCTGATTTTTTAGGAATTAATTTATTAGATTAAATAAATAGGTACATGTATATTATATACATAGTGATCCATGTACAATATATACATGATTTTATTTTTGTTGATTCTTGATTTTGTATTTTTATTGGTATTTTATATGATTCAATTAGAATATTCACAATTAATTAAAAATACAATATTCACAAATATACACAAGAAAATAAGTAATTAAATAATTTACATAGTATACATATGTATAATATGCAATAGTACCCCAATTAGCCACATTTCACACCTTAACTCTGATTTTTATAAAATCACCTCTATTTTAAAGATAATTTAATTTGAAGTACAATTAAAGTGAGTTTGATGAATTTGGATTTTTATTGGAGAAGAGATTGATCTTACAATTTGGGATTTGTGGCTTTTGAGAGTGTTGTTATTTATACAATATATACAGATTTGTATTGCAATTATTTTTATTTTTTACAAAAGAATTTTATTCATAAGTTTCAAGAAGAAATCATTTTTTTTATTTTCAAAGAAATTGGTCATAAATAAAATAAGGAAAAGCATGTTTATCATGTATAGATGATGAATTTACAAGTGATAGATGGTTTTCAAGATTTTTTTGGTATTTTTGGGCTTTATCTCCCTCTACTTTATTACTTGTCGATCAGGTCAAATCTTGACCTTCCCTCGGGGTTAGAGTCAGCATGTATCTATTACATTTTTACAGTCTACTATTTTCTTTATTTTTCCTTTATTTTTTTATTTATTTTAGGTTAAAATAGTGATAAATATATAATATTTAAACAAGAATTATGGTTAGTAAAAGAATGGATTTATTGTTATTTAAAGGTGTTTAATAAGGGACTTTAATCTAAAATAAATGAATAAAGATGATGAAATGCAGATTAATCATCCCCATATGCTTTGCCTTTTCTAGTCCCTTAGCAAACACTTATTTGAAGAATAAGTGACTAAAAGAAAAATAAAAAGAATAGAAGAAAAATAGAAAACTCAGAACAATATTGAGTATTAAACTTATCTTCATAAAATCAAAGTATGGAGCTCTGTCAGAGCTTTGGATTACCAGTTTGTGTGGAACCTTAGTGGGAAACGGACTTGACACTCAACAACCTCTAGAAACCACACAACTCTGCTCAAGTCTCCTCAATAGGCAGGTCAGAATAGATCAACTAATACACAAACCATTATGACTATGAATCTTTCTTGTATAGTATAAGTGATGGGTATCTCTCCTCGATTAAAGCGTAAAAGTTAGTATTCTCTAATATGGTGACCCTAATTCCCCAATCCAATAACTCTTTCCTCGAAAAGCGGGGTATTCCCTTCTAAGTTCAAGTGCAACAAGCTCAAAAAGAGGAGGTGGAGAGAAGAATGCACAGTAGCTAGTATAGCTACCTATCCTTAGATGCATGACTAGTGTAGCCAAGTCATCCAGCTGCATGCTCATAAATACCTGACTTGGAAGCTCTAGCTTCCTTATTTGACTATACAAATGGACATACTCCGGCAGGCATTTTATTTTCAATCAGTCTTGTCCACTTTTTTGAGTTTTTGATTTTTGCACACTTTTTTTTGAATATATACAAGGTGCAACATGTACATAAGGAATTTTCCTCTTGAGTCAGCAGACTTTCCTTCTTTTGACGTTTTATTGCAACCCACAACATTCTGTCTTTAGATCTTGCTTCTACTGGACTGGGTTGGGATACAATGGCCACAAATGTGTGACTACCAATGTTTCCATTGGCTTGTGTATGTTGTCGGCAAATCCAGCCCTCTACCACTTCAACTGAGGTGAGCAAAGTGTAAGTGCAAGTGTGAAAGATAGGTCATAATCTACAAGAATCATGTGTATGCTCCAAAATACTCTACTTAGGAAGTCAAGATGACACTGAACTAAGTCTTGTGGTTCCCAAAGAACTAAGTCTATTGACATGAAGAATCCCAATTCCATTTCCTATAAGGTTCCTATGAAATTAAGTGGATTAAGGTCCAACTAAGCTCCATTCTTCGACTTTACTCCAGACTAGTTTAAGTGTCAATACTATTCTGAAAAATGCTTGTGCAACTGCAAGAAATATATATA
Source organism: Ottelia alismoides (assembly GCA_037367405.1). NCBI lineage: Eukaryota > Viridiplantae > Streptophyta > Magnoliopsida > Alismatales > Hydrocharitaceae > Ottelia > Ottelia alismoides. The sequence continues at coordinate 834,373 of JAZKJV010007458.1, forward strand.
CAAAACATTTTTTTGAAAGAAAAAGAAAATAAAAGAACAATCTTTTTGAAAAGAATTTCCTTTTTTAAGAAAGAAAAAGGGTTAGTAAACTGAATATATACAAGTATACACACACGTATTATACAAATTTTATACAATATTTCACAAGAAGATTTTATGTACAAATTGTATAAAAGAATTTTATATACAACAAAGAATTTTATTTAAAAGAAGAGAAGTGATTCGGGAATTTATACACACGTGGATTTTATAAATTTATATACATACATCCCATAATTTTTATCCTATGTGACAAAATAATTTTACAAAAATTTTACAAAAATTTTACAAACCTTTTAAAAAGATTTTACAAAAGATTTTTCAATTATTTTTCAAAATATTTTGCAAAGGTTTTCCAAAAAGTTTACAAAATATTTTTGCAAACTATTTTGCAAACATTTTTACAAATCATTTTACAAACTATTTTACAAGCTGGTTTTTGCAATGATTTTGCTTTCAAAAATTTTACAATCATTTGTACAATATGCTTAGTTTTGATACATAAAATAATTTTACAAATATTTTACAAACAAAATATTTTAGAAACAATTTTGCAAAGATTTGTACAGTAATAGTTTTACGATTTTTACAAACATTTTTACAAATAGTTTTACAAACAATTTATAAAAGGTTTTTGCAAGTATTTTACAAACAATTTTTGCAAACAATTTTCAAAAGATTTTTGTAAAACATTTTTCAAAATAGTTTTTTAAGAATAATAATATCCATATTATTAATAAAAGTACGAGTTATGGCTAAAGTATATATACAATATATACGACATCCCCATACTTAGCTCAAACTATGTCCTCATGGTGACCAAAAAGCTATAAAGGAAGACATAACTCATGCTAAGTATAGAAATCTGAAAAGAATACTATACAACAACAACTCAAAGAATAGACAAAAAGGATAGAAGTCGGTGACCCCCCTATACTTAGGATCCAATGATCCTAGGTACAGATGATTATACAAATAGGGAAAATCGAGGAAAATAATCAACAAACTCAACGACTCGACTCATCCTCCCCTATACTTAGGGTAAAAGATCCCTAAGTACAGAAAAAGAATATCAAGAAGTTGAAGGACAAGTGAGAGAATGGAAGGAGTAAAAGAAAACAAAAGAGATGGAATGAACAACATCACACCCATATACTTAGGGTAAAGTATCCATAAGTATAGGAAACAACAAGAGTGATGAAACAGAACGAATATGAACAAATCAAATCATTCACACCCCATACTTAGGATAGAGTGCATCCTAAGTATAGAAAATGTTAAAAATAGAAGAAGAAAGAATGATATATACAAGAGAAAATCAGCTCATGTATCAGACGCAAAAGATGTCAAAAAGTCATCGCCTGATACCACAGATATAGAGTCAACTACAGACATGAATGTATGATTATCTAGATATGTCTCCAACAACTGTCCGTTCACAATAAATGGTTATGCTGCAGATGACAACCCAGATATGAAAATACTACCATTGTCACGCACAACTCTCACAATGAACGGTCCTGATCATTTGCTTTCAATTTGCATGGAAACGACTTCAATTTAGCATCAAACAACCAAACTTTCTGATCATGGGAGAAAGTCTTTCTTCTAATGTGTCTATCATGCCAATGCTTGATTTTCTCCTTATACAATGAATGAGTTGTCATATACAAAATCTCGGAATTCCAGGTATTTATTCAGATCAAATTTCCTATA